>JAXGGS010160527.1:4876-17682 GCA_035585475.1 Armandia brevis
AAAATGTACATAGTAATTGTATGTAAAAATATTCTCACGTTTCATATTTAACAGGTATTCCAGTTAGTCTGTTTATTGTCCTCTGCATATTGTGTTTGACTCCGTTGATATCCATTTGGAAAAATGAATCTGCCTCGGACATTTGGAACTGCAATTATAAGACATGTATGTCTAGCCATGTACAGACATGTATATATACGCTAGTTATTTTGTTCTATAATGGGCTGGCAGTGTAAAGTGTATATCGGACCGTAGAGTTAATACATTCTAATAAAGTGTTGTATCACACCGTTGTGAATCATCAAGAAAAATGTCAGGATATGACCATCAGCGCCATGCATAGCGATGTATGTGTCTATGTATATTACCGTGCTATAGAAATCATCCACTTCGTTCTCTTTTAAAAGAAAATCTGGAAATCCAATATCTACTGTCATTGCTTCCAACTGCAAGAGAACAAAGGGATGGTATAACTCAGTATAGACTCGAATGATTCAGGATGGCATTGTGGTATTGATTGAAAGGGTCACGTAGCTATGTAAGCCGGCTAGATACAGACGCAAGAGTAAGCGTGTTTCTGTGGTTAAATTTCTATCCGTTACATGAATAGCGTGGCCAATGTAACGTTATGTGTCTACAAATGCACTGTATCTTGTCAACTCATTGTCAGGTGAAATGCTATAATATGACATTAATAAATCGTATTCTACACAACGGTAAGGGCTTCATTGTGAATCGCTGGATAGGTGCAATTGAATTTCAATCTACATTTTATTTAGATTTGCCAGTGGAATATGTGAACAACCTTCTCTCTTGCTGTTAGTCTTGTTGCATTATCCATCCATTCAGAGGCCGCCATTCTTTGATCAAAGGATCGGCGAATGTAAATCACCATCGATTCAATCTGAAATGAGCATCACACCTATAGAGACATGCTCCTTTCTGAGGAAAACAACATATCATATATACATGTATATATGCAGAAGCAAGCCAGGTGCCTTTATGCATAGCATATCAAACGAGCTTATATAATTTACGAAGGGGCGAGTATTGCATGCACTTTTGTCATAAATTTCAAAACATACATCTTTCTTCCCCTCCTCATCAAAGTGTGTCTTTATAAATATTGCACTAACTGCCATTTTGAACCACTCGTTCACCACGTCCATGCAGACTCTCCACCTGACCTTACTGCTCTGGGTGCCTGCCGTAAAAACAGACACGGTAACGATAAACCACATCACACGGCCGCCTATCCGCGCATGTTAAACCGTGAGACAACGCCTCTTAATGTCGCAATGGATTAATTAGCCGCGCCGCTTTAATGCACACATGAAATATGACTGAAGTTTTCGGCCCCATCTGACAGGAGCCAATAAAAACGACAAATTTAATCAACACAAACCTTTTATTTTTTGCATAAAGGTCTCCCTGGCCTCTCTAAACGGAGCTGACAGCAACTTTGCTGCCACATCATCGATAAATCTCCATACCATGTAATAGTTCAGTACCCTGAAAATATACATGTATGCAAGTAACTTGATGCTGGAATAGATACTACCCCATCCCGTATCACCCCTAGATTTATAAAAGATCATGCCTGCTGATTGTCTTGGCTGTGGTTCGGTACAATGCCATATGCTTTTGATGCACACAAATAATTGTGTGTTTACAAACATGATGTATATGTATACATATCCGGCCACAATATTCATGATTATGAACAAAACGTGCAGTGCACCAATGTACTCTTATACGTACTTCGTGTCTGTCCTCCTAATCAAATCTGATACGTTCGACATATACTTGGGGTTTGACACAATCACCGTGGCGTTCCTTTTGCTGAAGTATTCCGAGTATTTATAGTCGACATATCGTCTCCAGTTTATCTGGAAAAGATGCAGAACACAATTATGATTAAGCAGGTCATCGTCAGAGCAGCGTCTTACAGGATGTAACGGGGATTGAGCACCAGGGCTCGGGAGGTTTTCAAGGCGAATCTGCTCGAATTTAGCGGTTCGATGATCACAGAAACCTCCATTTTCATGGAACAATCGTTGATTGCTCGTCGATTGTGTAATTAATTTGACGTTTTCCCTTGCTGTCAGCTTAACGTAAAAAACCTTTGTTCATTGGAATTTCGTGACCGGTTGATTTTAAATAGACTGTATCTACTTCAGCGTAATTATACCCGAAAGGCTTGGCGCTATTACTGCATGCATATTAAATGTGCTGCAGACACGGAATACAGACGTGAAAACGCTTTATGGCACATATTACTATCACTCCTCGTTGGGAGGCGTAGCCTTGAAAATATCAAATGCCGGAGCCACCTCTGATAGGAATGAAACACAAAATTAGTTCGGTCTGCTAATAAATGGTATTGCCCATATGTATGCATACATTTGCCGAAACTGCCAGGCGGCAACCCGAGCCATTTCCTCTCGGGCCAGTAAAAGATTACATTGAGCAATTAAAGCTTAACGGCCACGACAGCGGCATGTGTGTATACATGTACGGATATATAACAGCCCTACAGGGATGAGCACATAAACGCCGGTGCAAGGTTACCTGAAGATATTTAACTTGTTTATCATGGCAGCTTTCGTGGTAATAAAGGACGGCACGATAACAATGCACGGCGTCTGGTGCCTGACACAAATGTAAGGATAATCTTACCCTAGGACAAAGCTTCTGCAGCTCCTCGATAGTTAATACGTTATAGTTGGCATCGCCAACCATCGGTCCTTCGTCGGAGCTGTGCAGCTAAAGAGAGAACATGATTGATAACACTTCAAATAGTCAGCTAGGGTATCATTATCTACTCTATACGATCGCCATTGTATGTAATAATGTGTGGCTGCATGTGCAGGAAAAGTACAGCGTAAGACAAAGGCTTTGGCCTTGAAACGTTGGCATGGGCTGTAGACGGGAGGCGGGGGTATATGTATGTATAGCTGTGCATTCGTTAAATTAATCATGCAGTTTTAGGTATATTAGACTCGGCTTTAATGTGGCGGTTCATACCTTGGCGAGCTCCACTTCAAACTGGTAGGTTTGATTAATGAACACCTCTATTCGGGCCGGGCTGGCCCCTAAAGACCGGGCGATGCTCCTCATGTACTGCCTGTAAGCCACCGCCATCGGATGACTCGAGTTGCCGAGGTAATAACTGAGGGGTAAGTCCGTCGATAAACCACCCAGGTCAAACTGTATAGGCAACAATAGTAAGAATTAGCATGGATCATCAGTGGCTGGCCCCATCAAGCGCCCGACTGATGCATGGCGGCTTTTAGACGCCTCGATGTGGCTTGCAATAGAAATGGGATTCGGGTTTTTCACTCGGATCAATATCGAATCATTAAAATAATGATCATCTCAGGAGAGGCTCGGCCAAATATAGACAAAGCTCATAAAGAAGCCGCGACCTTGTAGCGAGATTGTTAGATTGAGTAATAATTTAAACCCTGTCAGCGATTCAGCAGCGCTGACTGGCGAGTCATGCCGAGACTTGTAGCGTTGAGCTGTTGAGTCAAGTGTATATGTTGGAAAATCATTATTTTAGATGATTTCTATCGCACTCTCGGCTGAAGGCTGAGGGTCGGGGCTTTTGTATAATCTACCTGAAGCGTATCCCGGTGTGAGGCCTTATCATCGGGGGACACGTACGAGCGGAAAAACGTCGGCGTGAGATAATCGAAATTAAGCTGCCGAAGAAAGATTTGAAAGTCCCATAACCCCGACTTCTGGCCGATGTTCCAATCCTCTGTAAAACAAGAGCGGGGAATAAAACACACGCGGCGAGGTTTAGTCGGAACGAGATGGAAGCAGACAGGGTGAGAGTAAGACATTACATACCCCTGATGGATCAGGGTGGGGGAGACATTAAATACAGAAAGAGCAGGGTGGGGGAGACATTATAAACTCTGATGGATCCCTGATTGAGCAGGGTGGGGGAGACATTATACACAGAATGAGCAGGGTGAGGGAGACATTGTAAACCCTGATGGAACAGGGTGGGCGAGACATTATAAACCCCGACGGGAGCAGCGTGGGTTAGTCAGTCGTGGATCACAAAGCTCGATGTGCTGTTGTCGATCCCAGCGCAACACGTGACGCCATAAATTCACCGGCTAATTGCCGACTCTAAGCGGCGATTTGAAAGGTAGAATAAATAGCGCAAAAAAACGCATTTGACGCGGCTTTATTGTTGTAATGCGGCGGCGACAAGGCGTGGTACTTTGATTCAAAACATGCACACTCCGTGGAGAGAGGTGAATGGTATTGTGTGGATACCTACCTAGCACGGCCCAACCCCCCACACGGTCGATAATCTCCAATAACGGTCCAGCACCCAGTTCATCAATTTGATCCGTATCCATGCACCTATTGTACATTGTTTTAAACTTCCACTCGGCCGAGCTCTCGTCGTCACCTTTCGCGACGGGGCTTTCGAGGATTTTTCTCACGTTAGCCTCCATAGCGAGCTCGATCTTGCTGTCGACACTCCACGTCTTCCGGGCGGGCGGGATCTCGTGTTTGGCGACGTATCCGCCGCAAGCATATTGCCAGAAGTCCGTGCACGGGTCCGCCGATAAGTCCATCATCTCCATCATCGACAAGGCAGTCCGTAAACAATGTTCGGTCTGACAGAGCTCGTCACCACGTCCGCCAGCACCTCCCTTTTTCCCTTCCCGAGCCTCTTTCAGCTTGTTGGAAGCCAGGACCAAGATCAGCCCGATCGAGACGGAGAGGAAGAGAAAGACGAGCAGGGCGAAGACCACCTCCCTCCCCCGCAGTTCTATGATCGGGCCTGGAGGGAGGATGGAACGAAAGCCGATGTCGGTGGTGCCGGTCCCGCCGCTCGGGGCTACCGTCGTCCCCTCCGTATCGTCTCCCAGCCCGTCATCATCGCTCCGGCTGCTTAAGTTCCCGTTCTTGTTCGGCTTGGGAGACTTGTAATTACAATTGAGTTGAGCTTTGCCGTCCGGGACCCGGTTGCTGTAGCTGCATTCCCCTTTGAGGGGGACTTTTGTGTCCTCCTCGCCCGCCTCCGGGTCGGAGTTAATGTAAGTCGAGCTCATGCCGGCAGAAATCCTCGCCGAGCGTTTACAGAATATTGACACGAAGACTCACGTGTTGGCCTGTGCTTTCTGATTCACCAGACTCTGTCCTTTGCATGCCTGGAACTCCGGCTCTAGTGTTGTCTACTCCTGCCTCTAGCCAGCCATCATGTTTCTGGTTAAACGTTTTTAATGCGATATCAACTCGACCCGCCGGCTGCTCTATTCTAGCTCATGTTTCCGTTCCTTCGCCAGAAAATGCCTCTCGAGGTTTACATACATATATATACATACACAGCGCAGCTCTCTCTCCTAGCTCTCTCACATATATGTATGTGTATACACACACACACTTCAATATCCGAACTTATTGACTGATGATATCCTAGAGACGAGCCGATCCAGTCGCAGCAGCGGCT
The DNA here is from genome assembly GCA_035585475.1 of Armandia brevis. NCBI lineage: Eukaryota > Metazoa > Annelida > Polychaeta > Opheliidae > Armandia > Armandia brevis. The sequence continues at coordinate 10,359 of JAXGGS010160527.1, forward strand.
CTCAGTGTGTGGAGCGTTGAGGCGGCGACTGCCCTGCTGACGTACGTAGTGGTTGTTGAGGTTGAGTTTCTCCTCTCCGGGAACCACCACCACCACCACCACCACCACCACAGAGCTCAGAGCGAAATTATATGAGCGACGCGAATCACCGGCCAACTCCTGCAGGTGTTTTACCGGCGGTTAGCTCTCCCCGAGTAACAACGTTCACCGGGCGTTCCGCGGTCGGCTGTGTGAGCGTGCTAACCTCGTCACCTCGTGTCCCGGGCCGGACGGTAAATAAAACTACATCATATCCGAGCATCACCGGCACCTGAGAGGCGTGTAGCCGCTAGATGAGAGCCTGTTAACCGCTCCGGATGCTCCTCTCATCACACCATACACAGGCACACGCGTGAATAAATTGACATAGCCTAAACTCGGCGGCGAGCTCCAGTTATATACACTCGGGCGGGCGGGCGGCTGTGGTGGGGACTCGGCGAAACGCTGCCGCGAGTCTATCTCGGTCCGCGTGGCCTAACGCCGGCAAAACTGTAGCATCAATCCCGCATCATCCGACGACCTCCGTGTGATCGGACCTGATTTGAGCCCGCGGAGCTTTTGACCCTGTAAAACAATTGAGCGGCGGGAGTGATGGTAAGTAACCGGCGTGCCCGCTCGACAGTAGCATCAGCCGCAGAATCAGCCTCAGCAGCTTGTCTGTCCCGGCAACCGAGCACGAGCATGTAACGCCACGGTAAATAACAGCGGCTCGTCCGTCGCTAGCTGCCGGTGGCCCCGCGTATATATCAGGGACAATAAGTTAAATGCAATATTGATGACGCGAGTTCCCAGCTAGTTGTGCTCCGCTGGGTTTTTGTGCTTTTGATCAGGCCGGCTTATGAATATTGAATAAATGTCATCAGATGAGCCCAATGAATATTTGTTTAGATACGTCGGGGTATTAGCGCTACACGGTTATTACATCTCGCAGACACGCATGCATTAAGCGGCAATGCCGTTTCCGCCGCGGTCGGTTTCCCCAGCCACGGTCGGTCGGCTCGGTTCTCGATGTTGCCACACGTTTACAGCTCGATCGCGCTGGCAAAAGCGAGGAATTAACTCAGCATCCCCGCCGATATGTCTGAATACACAGCGCCACAATTCGAGCAATTAATCGATCCGCCGATGGTTCGCGCGCCGATTAGAGAAAATGCCGAGGGAGTTGGAGGTGTTTACTTTCGCAATATGCGCCACCTCCACGTCCCTAATGAATCGGGTTTGTCGTGATAACACGCGCCGATGTTGCGCAGACCCCCCTCGTCCGCCCATTATCAAGCAGACAAGTGCCCATCACAACGTGTGAACGAGCCCCGAGTAATTTGCGGCACGCAGGAATAATTTATTTTCATCATTACACCTGTGCACGTCCCATTGTTGAGACGACGTGCAGGCGATTACGTCTTATACCTGGCGACGTCATTTCAAGTGGTGGGTGTGGCGGTGGGCGATGTGATGGCATTCCGCGGCGGTTTAAAAATAGCCGCGGTTACGGCCGTCTTGTCTGTCGGAGATGGTCATGTATATCTGGTCAGACTCGAGGGGTTGCTCAAGATCAATTTGTTATGGATTACAGACAGGTTCCGCGGGGATTTCAATTCGTCCAATGATGCTCTCGACCAAGAAATTGAATTTGCGTCCGGCCTCAAAGATCCGCCTGTTGCTCTCCTAATTGAATTAATATGCATTATTAAAATCGGACTGATGCACTTGCCTATCCTCGATGGGGGTTAATCTTGATATAAAAGCCTGTATTATGCAAAGCGTTGTCCACCGCGCGGAGGCCTGGGCTTGGTTAAAAAGTCCTCAGCCTGCCCTTGGGGTTTCGTAGGTGTAGTGTGTACCATACGGGGGCATGCCTCACCCTACGCATCAGGGCTCCGGTTGCTGATGCTGGCGGTGGTGGGAGCCTGTAGCAGTGCAGCAGCAGCAGCAGGCGGGCGGGTGGCTGGCTGCGATGCTGAACTGCTGCGGTAAACAGCGGGGCCGGGCTCTCAGATGTACTTTCTGTTAACGGCTGCTCCTCCTCCGCAACAAATTCAGCCACGGCGTGTGAGTAGAATGATTATATTGATCGGAAATCATGAAAATCGCTGGCGGAGGCCGAACAACCCTCGACGTTCCTCAATGTGCTGATTGTGTTTTGTTATAATAATAATTGTGATTGCTCAAGTAGGAAATTTTCAATGTAAATGGTTGCCACTCGCTCGAGATGGTGTCCTTTTACCAGTGGAATCAAACGTGGCACGGTTCGTCGGCTTTTGTCATCAATCAAACCTAAATATCACGGCTTAGCGCCGCTAAATAATTTCTCAATAACTATTCATTGTCTCCGCATCCCACTTAAGAGTGTTCAGTCATCAATGTAACGCCCAAGCCTCCAACTAATCATCGCTGGTCATGATTAGGTGATCATTTTCTATGCTCGAATGTATATATGAATGTAGACTCCGAGTCGGCGCAGTCCAATCGGGATCCGCTATAGAAATGATTTTTATGAGCACCTTTCAGGGGGGCGAGAACGTGCTAGCCTTGGGAAATCTTTAGGTGGCGGTTACTGAAAGCACACGTGACACAAATCTGTGAAAATCTAATTAGAGGTGAGCTTGGCGATCCATTGAGACGGTGTGACTAAGGACTTCCTTGACGGTAGGAGGGCATGTTTTTATGAGGAGATGAAGTCGGTGGCCTGCATGCGAGACACTGCCTCGCACCTTTACAGCTCAGGTGTAAGGATTCGGGCGGATCGGAGGAGAGTATCACCGGATAGAAACCCGCAAACTGAGACGTGGCATTCCGGAAATCAGGTCACACGCGCATGGCTTTAAGGTCAGTGCATGGTGATCTAGGTCAAACGCTTTCACTCGGAAAGATCATTTTCTAAATGGGCGATTCCGATGATTATCTGTTTACCGGGCATGTAAAGCACCGCTATTTAAATCGCCAACAGTTAGCACATACATGTATGTCATATAATATCAAAATAACGATGACGACATATTGTGCAACCAGGAGCGGATTAAGATTGGAGTGAAATAATGATTAGTTTAGTTATTTAAGGAACGTATAGATTATTATAAGCATTCATTTTTTAATCACAAAGATTGGCTCCAGTCTCTCTGGTTTCCATCAATATTAAATAACAAGGTGTTTTATTGCTGCGCTTACCAATCCGTTAGAATTAACTTGATTATTTCACGCCGAGTTACGGCCATGAATAATTTTTACTCATTATTTCGCCCTCATCCGCTTTGACATATTTATCATCGGCGGCATCGAGCGACAACTCACCATCCACGCGATGTATTATTTCAGCGGGTCCCGGCTTAATGAATTAGTCACGAGTTTTCTCTTGTTTTACCGTCGTGCATACATTTAGCTCCTCGCGACTAAACAACGTCGGGCGGCCTCTCCATACATCTCCTCTCTCTCTTACACAACACGCGGTTATGACACACGGCTCCGCCACCAATTCGAAGGTGCGCCCGATGGTTACGGGGCCTGCGCCGGCCGCCGGCCCCGTAAACCGCTTCCCGGGGGAATATCTTCATCAATCAATGAGTGCATTGACGAGGCGGCGGTATTTTAGCAATAAGATCCATTACCGATGGGTGACAGTGCATATATGGATAGAGACGTCCCCGGAGTCTCGTCACCCCCCGCGGACGTCTCGCGGTTCTAATGTTGTTACATTATGAATTGTTTATACCTTTTAGGCGATTGGCTCTTGCCACGTCGGCAAAAACGCGACGCGTGAACACTCCCGCTAAATGAATTACATATCTGAGGGAATAATTCGTCGATGGCGTAACGACTCATTTTATTTTCGCCACCGCCGAAACCAGATGGAAAATGATAGGATGATGTCAGACATTCTAGGACATGGCCGAGGTGGAAAAAAAGCCCCGTGGCTGACGTGAATTCTCATTAAAAGACAATGTGATGCTGTTCCGGACCATTGTTTTTATTCTATCGCATATATACATACACATGTGCAGTCATATAGCTTTAGTATTGAACTCGGTTTTGCACACATGTATTGATAGATGATGGCAGATGAACTCGGTTACTTTATGGAGGCGATTAACGGTACACAATATTGGCTACATTCCCCTATGTATAGAGGCAATTATCATAAACACAAAGTTTACATGATCAAACCTGTTGATAGGGAATACATGATTATAACCGATCGCTTAATCGTGCCTGAAACACAGCGATTAATATATATATTGTTAGTCTGACAATTCGATGTACATTATGGTACTTTATATGATTTATTCACCATTGTCCATCGGGAGTACCATTCCAGCTGTTGCCACGACTTCAAATACTCTCGTTAATTCTATTTGATATACTTCTTTTATTCTCATTCTCCTGTTGTACAGACCCGCACATAGCAACAAATTAGGGCGCCCAGTCAGTCGTCTTATTGATTTTTGCGCGCCGCTATAGTTGTTCTTATAGTTCAAGGATTTTCATAACTGCCAAACTTTAACAGTATCAGCGAGTAGGAGATGATCATGAGGAAAATCTGCAACGAGAAATATGTCCAGGGTTAAGTAGAACAACACGACCTCTGTCTGATGCTGTTTTCTGTAAGCCGATCTCGGGGATTGGTTAGCCGCAATAACGCACCGCTAAATTTTAACGCCAACCTCCCATATCTAGATCTGGACTCATGCAACAATAATACACGAGTCATTATACCATGCGCAAGCGTAACCTTTTATTAAACACTTGTGCTTAGCGATGGCCCATTAGTCGGGGAATCAAATTAACTGAAGCACTCGAGTGTTGGTGCCGTTCGCCCTTACTTAGGGAGGGGGCTGTCATCCTGACTCGCTAGGTTCATCGGGGTGCCACGATTTATGAGGACACGCCCTCCCAGCCACAGGGCCCGGGCAGGACCGCTGGGGCGTGGGTCGGTACACGATACAGTCAGCTGTTCAACAAAGCAACACCAAACGCCCCGAAATATTCAAGCGTGGCCACCGATATTGATAAATATGACCGCCGCAGAGATCATTAGCCTTGCGAGTGTTACGAAAGTCAATTGCTGCTGTATCGAAGCATGGCGGCTCGATCGTGGTGGAAGCCGCGATTTATGGAGCACAGCCTCCTGCATCAGAAAGCCTTATTAGGTCAACGCCGAGTCTACACATATATCCGCTAAATATATGGAAAGTTGTAACGCGACACGAGGCAGCGACTGTGGTAAGCAAAGTGTTTCACCTGCTCCCGGTGTTTGTCCGCCATATTCCATCTGATGCATATATATATGATATCAACACGAGGTGCGCCGCAAATTCTCATGCTCTCATCACATTTATAAACACCCGGCGGACGATGGCGCAGGTAAATTTTGTCCAGTAAAACGAGGCGCTCGGTTTGGGTTACGGAATTGGATATCGTCTTATTAATGCTATCCGAGTGAATTTTCAATTCGATTGCTCGAAATTCCGCGAAGCGCTCCAGGGTCTGTTGTTAAATTATTGTGGTTAGGTCGTCAATTTTATAGTTTACGTGAAATCATCTTTGTTATCAGGCACCTTGCTATTTTTGCTGTCTGGAGGTCATCCAAGTCTATAGAATTCGGTTAATGTCAGTAGCATATTTGCTCTCAGATAAACAAAGTCAGCAATCAATCTCGAGAGATGATAATAGACACTTATATAAATGAGAGGTAGACGGGAGACCTGGATTTTCCATGGACTAATTTGGGAATCTAATGGGCGGTAGTGCAGATTGTTCACGATAAAAGGTTAACAATCTAAATGCTACGGTCAAAACATAATCACACGCAACACGCGTTTAATGATTTATACGTTTAAAAGTAAAACGGAAAGTTATTTAAATTCAGAAAAGATAAATACCATTTTGGTGGTGAGTTTGTTGATGTAGAACAATCGCCAAGCAGTGATACCAACGTTTCCTTCAGTAATCCTGGTCAGGAAAGTAGTGTACTGAAATAAGTGTATAATATGCATACTACTATCCTTAGCATTCAGAACACTCCTTGAGTACATAAAATGTGTCCATGATCATGAGCGGCACGAAATTGTTGAATATCATTTATGATATGACGCTAATGGCATTCTACCTGTAGGCGTTTGTTATCAGTCCACCGTTCACTATTCAAGTCCATCTTATGTAAGGTCGCTTTTATGGCCACGGCCTAGAATATAAAATACGAGCATGGACAACTGCCCTTAATTACCCAAGCTTTAAGTGATTTCCGATACATACACTAGTACGTTATTATATATAATGGATAGGTACAACTGGCTGTGATTACTAACAGATAGATGCAGTAGGGATCCTGCAGCAGTAATAATCAACATGGTCAACAAACTCGCTACAAAAGCTGCCACCCACACAACCAAGATCTCCTCCAATCTGTCTGGGCTGGACATCATCACAAACATGTAGACAAGTAAACAACAGAAGGGAATATTGGTCATGAATATAATCATCACATACGTGGAGCATATTGAGTCCCAGTTTCGCACGATGTTCGATATTGCAATGTGACGTTTTCGATGGTTTTCCAAATTCCATTCAGAGTTAGAGTTTATACTCATTTTCCGCTCAAATTCCCTGATTTGAATGAGAAACTCGTCTCTAAATGTGAGACATATAACTGTGATGTAGGAGATTGGCATCATCCATGCACCAAGAAAAAATACGTTTATGATTAACAAAATTACCGAGATTGGATGATACGCTTCCGCGTTTTCCGGGATGATCCCTTGAAGATGCAACCGCGCAAATGTGCCGTGTATGGACAAGTAATCATACAAAATCATTACTTGCACCATACCGATGAAAAGGACGGACACAGTAGTTGCTATAAGCACTCTTTTTCTGAGCCTTTTCTCAAAAGCCTCGGTATTGGTTCCATGCTGCGTTTTGTATTTCCACCAAGCAGAAAAAAATCCATCGCTTTTTCTGGACAAATACAATGCAAAGAAAGTTCCCGAGGTTTGACTCAATAGAAAGATATGATAGAGGATTTTGCTGACTAGGTCAGGTCCCCATACATCGTCTTTATCGTATACCATGAAAAATCTGCCAAAATTCAACCAGCATGATATCGATATCAACACAAAATGGCCCTTTGATGCAAGCCTCACCAATTGCTTAAGGTCCGTCCTTTCATCTCTGGTTCTTTTATATCGGAATCCAAACACAAGATGAGTGGTGTGCAATGGAGCAAATGCTCTGATGAGTTTGTTATCCTTCAGATTTGTCTCCATTTTCTCTTGGCCATGAACTGAATCGAATT
>JAXGGS010160749.1:0-17678 GCA_035585475.1 Armandia brevis
TTTCATTCTTTTCCCAGCCAGCAAGAAATGCCATAAGAAGAAAGATCCAGCAGAATGAACCGTTGATGGCCCCTGTCTACTCATCTCTGACCCCTCCATTTACCCCGTCTGCAGAACTCAAGACAGCAATTTATCTGCAAATTAGGGTAAGTTCCGGTTTCTGTTGACATTAAAGCAGAAGAAGATTAGTTTTCCCGAAAGTACGACATTACCTTGAAGTGTTTGAATTAATATTATAAGAGCTCATTGGATGTGATAATTTAATGTCGCCATTACCAGTCATATTGGCGGACAAATAATCAATAAATGTTGATCGTACACGGGAAGCAATTGTTCATCGCAATGGTTCTTCTTATTTCAGAAACCCACGATTGTTTTATTGTGAGTAAAAGCAGGATCGGGGATCAATGTGTATAATCTGTGGAACTCTCCGGCAACTGTGAAAGATGACGACGTGGTATACCATGGAAACATTGTCCACCAGCAGTGGTCTCACATCAATAAGGTGAATACAGCTAAGGTGCATATATGCATGCTCGTCTTCTCTACTTTAATAATTAACCCCAACCTAAGCCGTGCCAAATAAGGCATTTCAAAACGTTCATCTAACTGTCTGCTCTCCTATGTGAGCAATACTGATCTATTTTTAAACTGCCCTCAATTATTATGCTTCAAATTGGATTTTTTGAAACTCATTTGAATGTGGCTTGAATTGAACAAAACATGGAAGTTAACGGGTGTAAGTATATGTTTAATGGACTTTTATATAATCGGTTATTGAGGGGAAATATAAGCAGGTGAAGGATAGGCCTAGGACACGAATTAAGAATAAATCAAATTCAACATCTCAAACTTGGTTTTATTCACTGAACTACAAACACGTAAGTCAACTATCTTGGTGTGCGTATCCCTGAGCGGGGTGTTTCCTGACGGCAGCAGGGAATTTTGTGACAGATACTGTCGTCTCAGGAGTGCTACATGATCAAGGAGCAGAATCATGATAACACTGATTGAAATAGAGTTTGCTACTTCATGAGATGGGCTGTGTAATTGTTCCCAAGCCGGCAACTCCTCCATGGGCTTTAGTTTATGTATCTGAATGCCGTCGACTTGGTGTAACTTGTCAATTGCCATGGCGGGTAGCAGAGGTATTTCGGGAATGACGGGCATCTCCAGTCCGTCTGTATTAATCACATCCACATCGACTTCCTTGGTGGTTTGGTGCACAGCAAGGCTGTCCAGCACCCATCCCGATCCTCCCTGCAGCTGGCAGTTGGATGAGACGTAGGTGATTTGGTGCGCCCAAGGTTTGATGGTGATTTTCCTGGTCGGTTGGTTCTGACACCGTAGTTCGAGTAAGGTGTCATCTGTTACGAGAACAAACTTGTTGATCCCGACTGGGTACGCAAAGGTATGGGCTGGCTGTTCCTATTTGAGACTGCAATTCTCAAAGCCTTCCTGTTTGGCAATGATTAGGGATCTTTCACATGGGAGGCCAGAATGGAAGCGCAAGTTTTTTTCACCTAAGATGGGACCAGTGCCCTTGCATTGTTTTAGGATTGTTAAGGCCCCATCTTCCTAATTGTATCCCACTCTTTCGTGGACCACCAATTTTATCCATTGTGGCCCTAAACGAAAGGGGAATGCATGTAGCGTATAGCTTACCACATTTGCACTTGTTACGGGTAATTTGACTATATAGCTTAATCCTTCGGCTGTTTCCCAAAGTGGTCGCATCTCACAGAATTTGTAGTACCATTCCATGGTAGCCGGTACCAGTTCCTTTCCTCAAGCTCGTATTTCCTCTCCAGGGCTGTTACAAACATCTGCAGGCCGTGAAGCTTTTGTAGCCGGTTAAGTTGAGTCGGACTTTCATTGGCCTCTTTTCCCAGATCCTGTATGTGGTAGCCCAACCTCTCCAAAGCTTTCATATTTGTTTGAATATTGCGGCGTGTTTCGTTTTCTGAGTCAACTAGCTGGTTTAGGGTGGTAGTCATTTTGTTCATTTGATGGACGACAGCTCTAGTTTGCTTGTGCCCTTCCTGGACACTTCCATATTGTCGCGGGTGGTTTAGCCAAATACCCTACTGAGCCACCATCCACCGGCATCAAACAAACCTCATTTCTGTCGCCCAGGGGCTTGCTCTTTGGCTTCTATTTTAGCTTGCTCCTTTATCCAACTTAGCCGGAGGAATATAGAGCTTACCTAGTTACTGTTTAGCTTGGGGAGTGATTGACCTGTGTGTTGATGTATACTACATGATTGTTAATGTTGTATTGATCGATTAGTGAGACCAAGGCAGTTTGTGGGTCTTGTAGAACCACCAGCACCCTCCAATAGGCGCTAATAACTCCAGCCTTGGCCGACCGGGTCATGTATATTCCATTGTCTAGAGACTTCAGGGTCATAGGATTGCTTGGTGAAGAAGGTCCTTCTGGCTCAGAGAGATTGGCACCGTCATCTCTGGGCAATACAACGCAAGAAGATCCTAATGAGCCAATCAGGATCATCAGGTGTAGGCGGTTGAGGGGGTGGCAAAGGTTGAGCAACATGGTGCTAACTAGCGTATGGCTGGAACGGAATGAAATCCTCTTGGTCGGTGTCCCAATCCTCCTCTGATAGTGTGCCCTGTTCACTACGACATGAGTAATCATGTCGAGGAATTTGGATTATCAAATAAAATTTAGCAATATGCAATGTAATGAAAAAGTTATACTTCCGAAACCGAAAATCAGTAAGTGTCCCGTTCTCTCACAACTTCCTCCCTATGTTTTAATCAGAAAGTCACTCTTTTGGATCAACAGCTAAAGTCCTAAGTGGTTATCACAGGACGGGAGTGAAGGTTATCCAATGAGTAGGAGCGGGCAAAGGAAGAATGGGGGTGGCAGAGGTAGGAACTGGCAAGGCGGGTGGAAGGTCGGGCGAATCCACATGAGATGGGACTCAGCCGCACTGGGGTGGCGGGCTAGAAAACGTAAACTGCATACAATGGTTCCCACGAACCAGATTGGGCTGTCTCACAGGAGGAGCCGGCGAATCAGGAAGGACCACCTGCGCCCTAATAAAGGGAGGCCGACCTCGGCGCCAAGGTCGGTGTCCCAATTGTGCCGGAGGCAGACAAGGCCCCGCAACAACAAGAGGGTCCCCATTAGGGAAGGTCATGTCTGGTGAAAATCCATCTCCCACATCGGCGTCCTGTTCCTGGTTCTCCCTAGGTGGCGGAGCTGGGGCATTCCGACCACATGTAACTCCCCACCCTTGGAGATGTGAGTAACCCAGACAGTGGGGTCGCGAATATGCAGAACTCGATAACCAGGGTCCCACCTGGTGGTATGCCTTCCCGCTACATTTACCCATAATTTAACATGGTCCCCTGGTGAAAGGTCATGAGCGGTTGCCTTGGCATCAATCCTACGCCTATTTTCATCTAGGACCAACTGTTGGTTTCTATAAGCGTCCCGGAAAGCCATAGTTAAAATGTCAGCCCTGTCAGCTTGATATAGAGGCGAGTCGATTGATAGATTAGGTGTTATTGGAAGCCTTGGGTCCCTGCCAGTCTAAAGGAAGAAAGGGGAGAACCCTGTTTGGAGTTGGCATGGCATTAATTATCTTTATGACCTCCTGTAGAATTGTAGTCCATTTAGCCAAGTTGTTGTTCGACAAACGTCCCAACATTTCTTTGATGGTATGATTGACACTCTCGACTTTTCCTGTTGAGCACCTTCCTGAGGTTTCTGTCATGTTCGTCCTTAGTTTTCCCTTATATGACTATGTCGTCGATGTACACAAAGCACCTATTACCAATGGGGCCCTGTAACACAAAGTTCAATACACATTCGCCAAGCGCCTGATTTCTTGGAGACCATGACAACCGCACACTCGTCGAATGCCTAATGATTCCCCGTTCAAGAAGAGCCTTGACCCTCGCCCGGACAGCCTCTTGCTTCAACAGCGGAACCCCGTAGGGTCGTTTCCTGATAGGCGGACCCTCCGTTTCAATGTTCATTTCTATCCCGTGGCTTCTCCAATGTTGCCATCCTTCCAAAATACGTCCTCATATTCAGAAAGAGCAATTCATATTTGGGCCCCAAGATGAAGATTTCATCCTGAATCTTATCATTTTTGCTTGGCAGTTGCACTGCCTGCACCCGCTTCCCTTCAATTTGCACCCTACCACTAGGGAAGGTAATCATTATGCGATGTTGTGCGCAGAAATCTGCACCTAGGATCACTGCGGAGGGAAGATTTTTCACCACCACAAATTTGTGCAGCGGAAGGCCAGGAAGTGTCAAAGTGCACTGGCCCTCCACTGGTAGGATGTCGCCTGGTACAGATTGTGGCCTTACTCTTGATGCAGTCAAAAGAGTCACCTGCCGACTGAGTTGCTGCATAAACCTGAGGACCCCATGGTTGATCACTGATATTTCAGCCCCCCTGTCAAGCATTGAAATATACCCTCCTTCACTAGGCAACCCAAGACGCTCATCTCCCCTTTTCTCATTTCGCCGGGAACCTAGGGGTGTGGACCCCGGCGTTGGAGTTTGACGCTGTGTACACTCCCTGTCGGTTATATGGTTGGCCCAAGCCTGTTGTTGACAGTACCCACTATGTTAGGGGCCAACATATGGCGTATTGCAGTCGAGGCGCCAATGGCCAACTCCACCACACTGCCAACAAGTATCCTGTGTCATGTCTGGAGGCGAGCCTCTCACCGGAGGTCCTTTTCCTCATCCACGACCACCTCGCCCTGACCGGGCCCTCTGGACTGCCCATGTCCAGCTGGTGCCGGCCCTTGATTTGCGCCGTATACCCCAGCAACCTCGAAATCCTCACTATATGCTTCTTGTTGCTGGTTCCTAGCATGTTTTTCTTCGCCCTTTTGATGGGACACATTCTTTCCTAGTTTGTTAACCTATTGTTTCATTTTTTCGTATTTGTCATCCAGACTTGCCATGCTTTTCTGCAAATCTTTGATGGCGGGAAGCAGCGGATCGGTCTCAATGGGACCGTGTGAGGAAACAGTCAATCCGTCAACAGCTGTCTCATGAGAAATCCAGCAACTAGGTGCAACTTCTGGGAAATACCTTTTGACAGCAACCTGATTGTCCTGACCGAGATACACTTTGGGAATCTCGGTGAGTGGCGCAATACACGTGGGCGCGGGCCAGGTATAAAGATGCCGTGCTTCCACTTGTGTGACACTAGGTAGTAGACCAGCAATTGTACCATATTATGTACCTGTACGTACTAAATAAACATGGAGATTGAGTTAATCAAATCAAGCATTGTTGTGAGTTGTAATCAGAGCGCGGAATACTACACTAATGTATAAGTAATGATCAAGTCTATGTGGGTGCATAGGTCTTGTTTTCCAATATGTTATGTTTGATTGAACTAACGAATGTTTCTCCGCTAGATTCGAGTGTCAATGAGGTCGAGTGGCAATACAGTTTTCCACGTCACATTTTTCACGACCGGCATCGATATGACGTCATGGTTCTCTATGAGCAACGTCATAACCGGCGAAACGTCATACACAGATTTATATCCTGGACAGACGTACGGTATCTTCTCTATTTCTGGGTACGTAATCTGAAAAATATTGTATTTGTTTCATGTATTATTGCATCTATGAGTTTCTCGGATAATGATATTGCATACGGATACAACATATATTGATGAATATTGTATGATATGATGACCTACGACTTATCATGCGGAAAGAAAGCAGACATTCAAACAAAACACCTGTATAAACTCGAGTATCATATCATACATCCACGATATTATTTCTATATATGTACAATAGATATGTTAATGGTATGGTCACTCGGCGATTTTACTCGGCCTTTAAACAAAATGGTTGTGCTGATGACGTCATATGGTTTTCTTTTCTGGACACTGATCACCCGATGATAAATTGTGCCCAATATGAGATGAACGTAGCTGGAAAATTGCCGAAATTTATTTACTGTCCAGGGAGCACCAGCTGCATCGCCGCACAAAGTGAGGAAATATTTATAGTTATAAATGTGTTTGATTATTTTACATTGTATGTATGTACTAATCTTATAAGTTGGAGTTACATTTTTTACTTACATATTAAAAGGTAGATTGGTCGCTGACGAGTTTTTGATAAAGGTTATTGGATAAGTGGACGAGTTTTTGATAGAGGTTATTGGATAAGTGGACGAGTTTTTGATAGAGGTTATTGGATAAGCCTGTCACCACATTGACAGAGTAGACGTTTCTCCTGAGGTTTATATCGGTCATACACTGATTTGATATTTGATAGGGTGTGTTTTATATGAGTCAGCTGTAGTTTTCTGACCATTCAGTGGAATATTTTTAATTTCATTGTTATGGCAGGTAATTGTACAGTCCCTTTTTGATTTGGATCCAAGTCCACTAGATTAACACTCTCCTATCAGAAGCGATGCTGATTGACTGGTGACAGTTGAACACGAGACATCATTACTAATTGTGTTCGTCTACGTGTTTTTAAATAATTTTTTTTATTAGAATTCCACATTCTGATTACCAGTGACTACAGAAAATACTTTTAGCGCACACCATTTAGGACGAATCGATACTCTCGACAACTAGAGTTGTAATTGTGTAAAAATGGTTCATTATATGTTGAAAACACGTCGACGAGCAAGGCAATTATGTTATGTAAATATAATTATTCCAAGTAGCTATAGGGAACCGCAAATTAAATGTTGAGATGTCCGAGTCTCTGAAACAGTTGATATTTCTTTTCACCAAACTTTGGCATAGAATTTCTGAACTTGCTGTTACTTTTTTTATTATCAGATATAAATGATGTCAGGGTGTGTTCTATAATGTATGCTAACCAATACAAATACTTGACATTTCAATCTGTTTTTAAAAGGGCCTATGTGTTAGATATTAGTCTTGATCAAAAGCGTAACAGAAAGTTGACATTTATATACTGTCATGATGTATTTTACGGAACTTGTTGTTTGTATCATGTATAACAGTAGAATCATCAATAAATGTTTATGTAAATTACATTCATGCATCATGACAAAATTAACAGAAATGCGCATGAGATGGGGGGGGGGGGGGCGGCGGCTACTATATCCTAAGAATTACGCACCTGCTTTGCATCAGTCCGGTTCCCTTACCCTGCGAAAATCTGTCAAACATGTGACTCTGGTTGGGCAAAATTCGCGCAAAAAGGGACCCTGTTATGGCAAATTGTGAAACAATTTTTCCCAAGCAAGCATGATCTTAAAATTTGGCCCTATTCGGGGAAAACCTTCAGGAAAATGCTAGCAAAAAGTTAACACTGTAAGGACGAAAACCATACACTATCCCACAAAGCATGTGTAAGATGCGTGGCTGATAGCCGTACTCAGGTGAGTGCAACTCGAAGGTCGTGGACAAACACCCCCTGTTCCTAAACCTTGCATCAGCAATGGGATTGGCTGTACGGTTAGGAGGTGCACAGGAACGATTCGACTGTCTAGGGAGAACGACGCGACAGGCAGAGCCAATGGAGGTGGGAATGGTTGATCTCCACTGACCGGCAGAAAAGGAGGAGGCGGTTCCGGCAATAACCTTGGACGTGGGTGCAGGAAAACGCATTGATGCGTTGGTCAAGGGGTTGGGAACGCATGGCAACCTGTTAGCAGACAACTATGCGGGCAGAAATCGCGACCGCAATAAACGCGGCACCCATAGCTCTGGAAACCTCCAAAACATACAGACACGTAGCAACGCATTGCGAAGCACCCAAGCCGTTAAACTGGCCTGCCGGGGAGTAGAGGTCCCACCTACCCGGCTGGACATGGACAGGGGGACCAAGCCGGGGATTACCGTGCGGGGATGATTTTATGGCACTGATCGACACGGGAGCCCAAATCTCTTTAATGGACTATGTGGCATATCATGCGATTCAAAGCTCGGCCCGAACGGTATACTCCTTGCAAGCTATGTGTGTGCAGCCACATTCGGTAACAGGAAACGCCCTTGTGGTTGTGGGAAAGGGAGTGATAACAGTTAGGGGATTACCCCCTTAAAGGTACGTGGTAGTACGTAATCTCCCCTGCCTGATTATATTAGGAGTGGATTTCTGTGAGCGATATAATGTAACACTGGACTTTGTAAAGAAAACAGCTCAGGTCAATGGGCATGAGTTATATGCTCGAACAATGTGACCTCAGCCGTCTGTGTTATCGGTGTCGCTAGAATACACTGACCTAATGGAAAAGTTTCCAAAAGTGTTTAACGGAGGAGGGTTGCTGGGAAAAGCAGTTGGCGTACAAATGGAAATCGAAACAGAAGGACGGCCAATACGGCAGCGGCTGTATCGCCTCCCGATGACCAAGCGAGCTGCTGTGGAGGCGCAGATAGAAAAACTTTTGAAAGAAGGTGTAATAAGATATTCCATGAGCGATTGGGCGGCCCCGGTAGTAGTCGTCCCTAAAAAGGACGGCACTTATCGGTTGTGCATTGACTTCCGCCGTTTAAACGCAGTAACGGTCAAGGACTCCCATCCGCTACCTAACATTAGAGACGTCTTCGATCATTTGCAAGGAGCGTCGTACTTCAGCCTCTTGGATCTGGTTAGTGGCTACCACCAGATTGAGATGCATCCGGACAGTTGCCACAAAACAGCTTTTGTGTGCCACTTGGGACTATTTGAATACGTGTGAATGCCGTTCGGGTTTGTTAACGCACCTTCAATGTTTCAACGATACATGAATCACATGCTCAAAGGACTAATAGGGAAGGGTTGCTTTGTCTATCTTGATGACATAGCGATTTACGGAAAGGCCAAAGAAGAACACTATAAGAACTTGTTGGCAGTCTTTGAGTGCCAACAAGCTGCTAAGAGCCGAGCAACTCAAGATGGACGAGGAGATGCTGAGAAACCCAGACAACATTGAAATAGAGGGAATTCTGTGCAGCCTCCAACGATCAAATCAGAGGTCAGGCCAAGAATTCTGTTACCCGCTCCATTCCAGGAAATGGTAATGGAAAAAGCTCACAGAGAGGTTGGCCATTCAGCAGCCCATCGTACCCTAACAAGGGTGCGTGAAGCATACGTTTGGCCAGGCATGTCTGCTGATGTGATCAAACATGTCGGAAAGTGTGCCACTTGTGTAGCTCACAAGAGAGAGGTGGAAAGGGAATGTATGGGAGAAGGGCCTATTCCAGCCTTACCCGACCAAGTTGGACCTTATCGGAACATTCCCTATCTTGGAAAGGGACATGAGGTACGCAATGGTTGTAATAGACCATTGCAGTAATTGGATAGAGGCTTACCCCATACAGGATAAGAAGAATGAAAAGGTGGTGAATACGTTCGCAGAGCGCTGCTTACCATATCACAGCTCCCCGTATATGGTCATCACTGACAATGGACGGGAGTTTTTGTCAAACAACTGGCGTGAATACCTACATGCACAAGGAATCCGCCAGCAATTGACAATGCGTTACCATCCGCAAAGTAACGGAAAAGTAGAGAGAGCCAACCGATCATTAAAAGCCATGCTGGGGCACTTGTCTAACAACAACATGGCGCAGTGGGATTTGATACTAACAGAATGTGTCAAGATACGGTACCCACGAGAGCAATGGAGTACTCCCCTTTCCTACTCCAAACAGGCCGAGATCCGCGATTAGCCATCACAGATAATCTCCATGTTGAGGCCGGACAGCACGCGGGAGGGAGAGCTGACTTTCTGGCCCGGGCCATCAAAGATGCGTGGCACAATTAAGCAGAATTACGATCTTACAACAGGGAGTGGATCAACCGGAAGGCGAACGCAAAACAGCTACATATTAGAGACCAAGTATGGCTGAAGGCGGAAGTTCCGGGATCACACACAACCAGATGGGATCCGATGTAGAATAGATCCCAGGGTGAAGAAAAGAGAAAAAAGTTGGTATATTATTTCTACGCGACTTAGGAAATAACACACAAAAAGAAGTTGCCAGTCATTGTCATGTTGATTCTGATGGGAATGGCGTCCGCCAACGAGGTGAGTGTAAACTTATTGACGAATGGTTTGCACATCACGAAGACTGCGGTAGATCTGATAGATGGCTATTGGAGAGTGGTGATCGTAATGAAGGACCACAACTTCGAAGGCTATCTGGAGCAGGAACGAAGGCAGATTGACCAGCTGACCACGTTTGTAGCAGGACAAGTGGAAACAATCCGACCAATTCCCCAATCTGTGAAAGAACATTTATTGATGAGGGTGAGGTGGTTGGCAGAGATTGGAAAGAACAAGAGAATACAGAACAGGCACAGACGCGGCCTGTTCAATGCGGGAGGATGGCTCCTGGGGAAGATGTTTGGGATTGCCACTTCGGGGGAAATCGAGTCCCTAAAAAACTTAGTTCAGCAGGGATTTGACCAAACCGAGGTGTTGAAGCATGACACCGCAAACATAGCCTTGACAGTCAATCAAATGCTGACGGAGGCTAATGAAACCAGACACTACCTACAGGACCATACCCGCGCGATAAACGTTCTGCAAACAGCCATGACACAGTTGTACAACAATCAGAACAATTTTTCAGCAAACTTGCACGCAGTGGAAAAGACAGTGTTATTGACGGATCTTGTGACAACAATGGAACGACGTCACCAGATTAAGCGCGAGCACGGGCAGTTCGAACGCGAACAAAGGATGCACATGGAGGGAGGATGACTAACGGAGAGTATCATGCCAAGAACAATGCTGGAGGGTGTTAGAACAGAGATGGAGAATGCGGGACACAATCCGGCGCCGTTGGAATGGTACTATGAACACTGCTTGGTGAGACCGTTGTGGGAAACCGAAGACAGGATGTCTTACATCGTGGAACTTCCGATGACACACAATCGGGCCACGGGATACCACCTGCAGACATTTCCCCACCAGGACCCAATGGGCAACTGGCTTCGATTGCTCCTGCACAGGTTCATAGGGTACGACGAGCAGGATGGATCCATGGTACTCTTGAAGGCATGCAAAGGTAACTGCCCGGCCATTTGCGAAAAGGATCTCACCTATCATTCGGGATTGCCCTGTGAGCAAGGCCTAATCTTGGGCACGCCCAGGGGTTTATCCAGATGTAGTGTGAGATTCGAGGAGCCGGCTGAAACGAATTCCATAGCGGTCGGAATAAACAGCCACATTGTCACAACTCCGGATAAAACCCTAGAAAGTCGCTGTTTGGGAGAGGCCACCAGGTACCATCAGGTTAAACCTGGCTCCTTTTTGGTGAAATTCGCATCCTCCAATTGTCAACTACAAGGCAGAGGCGGATGGGTACTGGAGAGTGTTGATGTACACGAAGAACGGATAGAGCTCCCGGATACGACCCTGAACATGACAGCTGTCAGAATGCCGGAGATGCCTGAACTCCATTTAATCTAGCAAGACTCTATGATTAAGCTCAACTTGGTTAAAGGCATCGAGATTGGGAAAATTGCGATAGCTCCACAAATGCCACACATATTAGTACCATCTCATCCGACTTTCAACATTTACGCCATCATCGCTATGCTGGCCAGTCTTGTAGTAATCGGCCTGGTGGCAGCGGCCTGCATGTTGCGAAAGTACGGCCTGGCGCGGTGCCTACGGTGGTGTAGAAGGTGTTGCAGACCGCAGAGTGACATGGCAGCCAAAGAGAGACCATCCTGCCCCTAGTCCACGGCGAAGGAGTACCAACATGATCGCGACGGTAAGCAGAGCGAGGAGGCCTACGAAATGCGGGAGATGAAGGACATCCCCACCCGTAATGCTTCCTTGGTTAAGCTCCAACAACAATTCATATCACCTACGAATCCTCTGCTGCCAGCACATCACGGGGTCACCTCTGACATGCCCAATACTCCGCCTGACGCAGGAAGAATACCACCGCAGACATACGACATCTAGTGCCAAGAGTGATTCATCGCCGATCCGTGACTGGAGAAACGGAAGAAGTTTTCCAGTCTCCCCGAGAGGACGCAGAACATGAGAAGTTTTGCAGGAACAATCTGTTTATTTGAATATTGTAAATATGTTGGGGACGTAGGAATGTCACCCCGAGAACATTTGGTTAAATAGTTTTAGACGCTTTAAAATATAAATCGGATGAAGTGTATCATCCTCTGGGTAAATGGAGGAATGTAAGATGCACGGCTGATAGCCGTACTCAGGTGAGTGCAACTCAGTCGCTCATCTTATTGATTGGCAGCTGTCAACCCAGTTGGCATGCTGACTGCGGGGAGTGCGAAATGTGACCGCAAAATGTGCCAGATGTAGGAATGACCACCGCGGCCCTGGATACTAGTCCGGTGCCGAGGTGCGACTTCCGTGAAATACTCGTTAACCGTGACCCAATTGGTGGACCGAGATTCACGAATGAGAATCTCGGTGAACGGCCCAATTTGGCGCGACATGCGTGGGTACCGCACGGTATAAAGGTGGCGCGCTTCCGCTCGCATGGCACTCGGGAATTGAGCAAAATACCATAGTGTTTCACGTACCACATGTACCCAATAAACACAGGAATGTTGAATTAACGAAGTTGTATTGTTATATATTGACTCAGGATTCTACACAGGTCTTTCAACCCTAAAATGGGAGAACAATTAATCCTGCATTGGATTGTGCGTGGGCTGATAAATATTGTTGTTATTGTTTCCCGGGACCTTCCATTAGCCACTTGTCCGATCTAATTGTTGACAGAGGTTTACTGCCGATGTGTTATTGGATGAAAGCGTGCATTTACGTAACAATTTCATTAGAGGCGGTTGAGAAACCAATAACTTAGATATACCAGGCTTAAGCAATTGATGGTTTCGACAACACATTATACTCGTCTGCATAGTTTAGTACAACCCACACGCATTGAAATATCTTGGTGGAGCGGTTGGTTATCGAATAAGTTTCTCTTTGGCGATCACATCGTGCGTCTGGTCGGTGTGTTGAAGTTTGCAGAGCATTCGGCCTAGACTATATGTTTTTCAAATGTGAAAAAAATCAACAGATTTGTCCCCCGAAAAAAACAAATGAGGAAAATGCTGCAAGAGGATTTCTGTAGAACGGTCATGCTTGTGATTTCCGCGTTAATGTGTATCAGTAGCACTCATCGCGTTTCGGCTGGAAGAGATATGACACTGCAGACATTGTTTTATAAACCGCCGAATGGAATCTCATCGCAACACGTGACCAGACTGAGAACAATCAGTGACGTCAGATCTGAGATCACGTGTGCCGCACGGTGTGTGTGGGAGAGCGATAATAGGTGTGATACGGTGGAATACCTGAGCGCGAATAAAACATGCAGTTTGCTTGTCTACTCATCTCTTATGTCTCCAACTCCTTCTGCAGAACACAAGGCCGCTGTTTATCTCCAAATGAGGGTAAGTATTGGTTGTCATTCACCTTAAAAAGAATTCCGAAAATCCCTTGGAAGGAAAAGATTTAAATTACATCATTTACATACTTGACGTCTAGAATTAAGACTTTCAGCCTATATGTTATCGGCTTTACATCATGAAACAATTAAAATCTTCTACACATGTTTCTGCTCGACAATGTGTCTTTAATGACGTCATGTATAAATTTCTGCAGGAAGGTATTGTTCGAAATTCTATTCTACTGGGAGATATTGTTCATATATTTCATTCTGCTGGGACAGGTAGCCTAATAATCAATTGCTAGGAAAAATAATAATATGCTATCGGGCGGAGCTGGTGCATCAACGCTATATCGGAAATACCCACCACCCCTACCACCCCCTAATCTAACGTCGAAATTAGCATCGGTCTGGCGAGAATCACATAGATATGGCGAATGTAATTCAAAATAGTTGATCCCAAAAATGTTTCCTCTTATTCCAGAATACCCCAATTGTTTTATTATCAATAAAAGCGGGATCGGAGATCAATGTTTACGATTTGTGGAACTCTCCAGAAAATGTGATAGGAGAAAATGTGTTATACCAGGGAAACATTGTCCACCAGGAGTGGTCTCACATCAGTAAGGTAAAACGATTCTTAGGTTAATACATAAATAATAATTAGGCTAAATCATAACCAGTAAAGCCATATACAATTGCGCCCCCCTCTTTTTACTGGGTCTTTCACAGAAAAAAAAATATTGACTAGGCTTCATAAAATTTATAAATTGTTTTCCACTGAGAAGGGGGTGCGGGCGGCATGTCGAGTTTTTTGTATTTTTTTGCTCTTGCCAGGGACTGTGCGGCAGGCTTTTTTTTTCGGGGGTGTAGCAGACTTTTATATGGGCTGACCCTTAGGGGCAGCAGATGCCTTTTTTTCAATTTTTTTAGAAATTTGGCTAATTTGCCAGTATATTTGGCTAATTCGCCAGTATATTTGGCCAATTGACCAGTATATATGGCTAATTTGCCAGTATATTTGGCCAATTGACCAGTATTGAATGGGATATTATCATTATAAACCCCTCGACCAGGTTTTTTTTATTATTATTTTTCTTCAAAACCAAGAGGATGGTGCGGTAGGGTTTTTGGGAGTTTTTTTCCTGAGAAGGAGGGTGCGGCAGTTTTTTGGGGTTTTTTTTCTAATAAGGAGGGTGCGGCAGGTATAACCTTTTTTCTTTTCTTTTTTAAATTGAAAAAAAAGGGAGTATGCGGGGGTCTCAGAAACAATTTATTAATTTTATGAAGCCCTAGTCTTCTAAAGATTATTTTATGTTTGATTGGACTAACTAGATACGAGTTTCTATGGTTTCGAATGGAAATACAGTTTTCTACGTCACCTTCTCTACTACTGATACTAACATGATGTCATGGTTCTCTATGAGCAACGTCATAACCAGTGAAACGTCATACGCAGATATATATCCTGGACAGACGTACAGTACGTTCTCTATATCAGGGTGCGTAATCCGTTTTTGTTGTATTTATCATTATAACTGTGAATCTCTCATATAATTCTGTCTTATATGACTCGATCATTAAACAATGTTCCACATATATGCTCACAACGGATCGTGCCGAAATAAAACAATTGGGCAAATCAAATTACCTACTCACGTGTTTATATTTCTATATGTACAATAGCTACGATGATGGTTTCGTCACTCGGCGTTTTTACTCGGCGTTTAATCTAAATGGCTGTGCTTTAGACAGCATTTGGTTTTCCGTGCTGGACACTGATCACCCGATGATTCGCTGTGCCGAATATGAGATGAACATATCTGGAAAATTGCCTAAATTTATCTACTGCCCAGGGAACACCAGCTGCAACGCCGCACAAAGTAAAGAAATATTTATGTTCTTAGATCTGATCAATGTGTTTGTCTTGTTTAACTTTGTCATTTATTAACTTAATAAGTAGGAAAAACATTTCATACTTTTATATTAAAGGTAGACTGGTTGCAGATGAGTTTCTGATAGAAGTTGTTGGATAAGTCTGTCGCTTCATTCTCCTGATGTTAACTACGCTTACACTGATCATGTTATCCATACCAACCAACATTAGTTTTCCTTCCATTGAGTGGAACATCTTGAATATAACATTTTGACTGTAGCATAAATCTATTTAATGGCCGGTGACACTGCTCCATAAGATACTGCCCAAAGAAGGCATTAAAGTTGTAGTATCTGGGCTACGGTCAACTCACATATAACAAGTTCTTTTGGTTTACTCAACTTCCTGGTGTTTACTCAGTGCAATGTACATAATATCTACAGTTTTTGGGTCAATATGTGTGGCACAGATGTACATGCAACATATTTTTCCCTATTCCCTAGAATGCCTATTACCAGGGGCCATCAACGATTTCTTCTGCTAGATATTTCTTCTTATGGTATTTCTTGCTGGCTGGGAAAAGAAAAAATACCGCAGAGCGAAGGTTCTGCTGGGTACTCTTTTTCAAATTATTTGTTCTGCAGGGATCATTTTTTCAAATATTTGTTCTGCTTGGAACTTTTTGAATAGTATTGTTCTGCTGGAAAAAATTCAGCTAGGAAGTATTGTCCCGAAATATCATTCTGCAGGAGGGCGTTGTTCAATAATTACATTCTAATGGGAGATATTGTCCGAAATTACATTCTGATGAGGGTATTGTCCAATAATTTCATTCTGCTGGCAGATATTGTCTGACATTTCATTCTGCTGGGGTTATTGTCCAATAATAACGCTCTTGTTAGGTAACGCTTGGGTCCTGGGAATACCAAGCACTGCTGACGGATAATTGCGAAGGTGACACGATATACCATAACCTATCCTGGTAGGGCGGTTTTGGGTTGATGTGTGAGGTTTTGTACATTTCCGCTCATTAGCTGTCTCAGTTGTTCGTCAGAATTAAATCAGAATGAGCTGAGTGCCTCTGTGTTTAGCAGCACTTACATCTGTGATGCATTTGCAATTGACAATCACAATTTGTAGTTTAGCTACTCAACTCCCAATTCCGACAATTAATACATAACAAACGTTTAATATCAATTATCTAGTCCATGTAGTACTTTTAAACAATAAAACCTGATAATTAACGCATTAACACTAGTTATCAGTATGTGGTCAGTAGTACACGTGGAAATAATTCGCACTACTTTCTTATGGATATGTAGTGTGACACCATACATGACCATTAAGTCACTGTGTATTTTACATGTTTGTCTCACCACAGAAGTGAAATGTTTAAGTCATTGTAGTTGTGTTAACAGTTGAACTGGTTACAGATTGCTAGTCTGATTCCATTATGGTACGATGTGTTATTGAAGTGTTTATCAATTATGCTATTAGTCAAATGCAATTTTGAATGTTATTTGAGGAACATTTAAGTAGAATAGCCTGTGCATAATTGTGATAATTGCATGCACATGATTTCTAATTGTTTATAAAAAGATTCCTAAGTAATATGTGTACTGATTAATGTAAATTATACAGTTGTTATGTCTTTATCTTCGGTTGAATTAAATATAACATTTGATATTGGCATATCGCACTAGAATTTACACAGTAAATATCATATTCCTAAAACTATTGCAGACTAAAGTTTTATAAAGATGAGAAATAGATCACAATTTTAATGTTTCTAACATGGTAGGTCGCCTTAAGTGAACAGCCGTCAAGCATGAATGAAACACCACAATAAACCACATAATTATAGTGTAAAACACATGTGTTTGAAGGTTTTTATAAAAATTATGAATAGACAATTTCCGTCTCTATGACCAGTAGATATTTGAGCGACTTAGAATACCATCCATTGATTGGTATATTATTAGATTTTTGGCTTCCAAATAAATCACATGTACAGGTTTATGTGTGTGCTATTTAAAAAAACAGAAATCGTGCTAGGACCCAATTTTAAGATGACAATTTGGGCATTTCCAAATCGGTGTTCTCAGACACAGTTTCAAAACTTTTGATTTTCTCATCCGAGCATCTTTAATCTTAGTTCAGTTCAATTAGTTGCTACTCAGTTAGGCCCCATAAAGTTAATAAAATGTTTCTCAGGTTCTTTCGAACTTGAGAAACGGCGATGCGGCGGGTGGCTTCTTTTTCCTTTTTTCTTTTTTTTGGGGGTTCATAAAGTGGCACGGCCCTTTTTTCATCTCGGAGGTGGTGCGGGCGGGCGGCTTCTTTTCTCTTTTGTATTTCCGCCTCCTCAGTGGTGCGGCGGCCCCTTTCTTTTTCTTTTTTTTTGGAGTTGTCAAAGTGACACGG
>JAXGGS010161082.1:0-10601 GCA_035585475.1 Armandia brevis
ACCCGGCTCACGTCTCCCTTGGTGATATGTTTCGTTTGGGAACAATATAAGCCATTGTGTCTCGTCTGACAGTGGTACATTACTGAACTGTGAAAGCTGGTTGGTCCTTTACAGAGGAAATGGTCGGATAACAGGTGGGCGTTAATTAATGGTACAATTTGAGTCGAGCATATACAGATCATTATTTGTGTTTATCTATTTTTATCTGTTAGTAATGGATTGTCCTGAATACCAACAACAGGAAAGAAATGGGACCATGGCCTTGATTTATTTGTCTTTTGCGTTCCATCAAAGCCGTAATTTATCGCTTTTCCTAGAATAACTGATAGCAAAGTCTGTTTTGTAATAATTAGTGCCTTGTTCTCATTTCCTGAAAGTGTAGGCACGCTGAGATCAGTATCAAGTGCACGCCCTCCCCTTTCAATCTCAAACTCACGAGAATTCAATCGTGATATCATGTTAAGACAAAAGGGCCTTATTCGCACCCGGCCATCGCTATTGTACTTCTAGTGATAACCACGGAAATGTGTAGGGGTGTGAAATCCTTGTTATTAGATTGTGAACGGGATTGGATAACTTTTATCCTTAATGGATCATCATTGCCGGTGATGGTTTCTTGGCAACTGCCCATTAGTGCTTTTATACTAATACCGGCTTGGACACTGTTCAGCGTCAATTGGGCCTTTCCTTATCCCAAATTTTCCCGCTGGTCTCATAAATTGTTCATAAAGGACAAATTGTCCTTGTGGGAAGGCTGAGGGGGTCGTTTACATCCCCCGCCGCTATACATGTGCCCCCTGCCCGGGCGTTCACTCAAATTGAGGAGCTTCAAACGAGTTTTGAGAGTGATTTGGCCAAGGTCTCGGGAACTCTCGCGAGGTTCGTAAATTGCCTGACCAAATCGGACATCATCTGAGGACGTCTCTCGCTAACCCCAATATACAGCCTGCTCTTTGATATCATCGATTATCCAACATTTCCCTACATTACCCGAACAGATAAACCCGTGCAGATGTTTTTAGGTAATGGCCGCCTTATTAATCCACGCGGGCTGATTTTGACCCACGCGAGTTTCAGTTTATGAGCACAATAAATCGTCCTGGATTCCCGACTTTGACACGCTGGCCCAAGCAAAGGCGGTGGCCATCTTTTTCTCTGGCAGCTCAGCCCAGCTCCGTTTGGTCAGTTAGCATTGCTCCGCTAATTACTAATCAATGCCAACCGTACAGAGGTCTCTAGCCGGAACATTTGTCATGAGCCAGGTCCAACTGACAACTCGTGCCACAAGTGAGGCACCTCTCCAATCAAAGCATCAAGCACTCTCCCTTCCGTGGACTTTGTGACCCCGACTAGAAGCACCCCTCTCTCTCGTCTGTCGGGTACGCAGAAACGAGTCATCATCTCCAGTGTCGTGAAACCAAATGTACAGATCACGTATTAATAGTCAGAGTTAATAGATCTGCTGGCGCAAGTCTGGTGACTGATCATCTAACGAGGTTCGGAATTCACCCATTTCGAGGGACACCGACAGCCCCATCCATTACACTGTAAAACCTCAGCAAACCTGAGGCGATCTTATAATTGTTAAGTGGTGCACCATAGCTGTAAACAACAAGCGTTTCTCTGAAAGAAACACCAGATTTAGAAACAATTAAAGCTCTTCCTATCAAAGAGCTCGGACCTGTACGCTGACTTTTGCAGTGGTTAATTGTCTGACTGCGGCACAGCACGAGAGGGAAGTATTGTAGATGGTTGCCATGTGACAGGAAGTTATTAACAATAAACCATATATAGAATTTCCTGCTCGCCAAGTATTTCCTGTTTTAGAGCATTTGTCTGGCTGCAGAATTTACACTGGCGGTGATGTCTTTCTCGCCGACATGGATGCAGTGTAACACCGCGAGGATTTAGACTGTCCTCCCGTGCATTAATTTTTCCTAACAGCGCCAGATTACTTAAATTGGATGCCGCCATCCGTCGCCGCAATCCCTCAATCATGAGATGTAATATGAACGAGACATAAAGCCCAACTAAATTGTCTGTGTTTAATGCGCCAATGAAAAGTGGATATCCCCGCACAAATACCGCGCGGCCTGAAAGCGGCCCGCGGGAAATCGCCTCCGTCAACATCAACGTGATTCGGGGAATCAAAGGTCTTGTCTGTCAACGCCGTTAATGGAATATATTTGTTTTAATATGAATGTGAATAAACACGGCGAACGGTAAATAATCCATAATTTAGAGGAGACAGGCGTCGTGCTCACTTTTCCTGCGGTACAGTTTTTGTAACCCCCTCTCGAGGCGGGCGACTGAGTTGACTGTTCCAGGTGAATTTCGAGTACTGCCGTCGACACGTCAAGTGTGATGTATATCATAGTGGCATTTCGAGCGTAATACCGCAACAAACCCCATCATATGTCAGCTACTAATAGATCGAGATCAGAGGGGCTTTCGATAAGGTCACCAACATGTGTATGATATACATCAGTAGGTTTTTCATTCACCGAGCAATCAGTTTATTGGCTTATCAAAGAACGTTTATATAGTGTGACTTGTTTATGTATTTTAATACAAAGGGTATGCCAGCTATATATTTGATATTTCCATCTCCAAATTGCCAGGTATAGGTATAACTGATTGGATCTAAATCAGACAAACCATGACATATAATTAAAATGTATGGCAATAATGATTGTCATACGTGTAGGAATATAATATATCTTTGCAAATGCTTGCGATCTGATTTAGTGATTCGTGATTTGAGTAAACATTTTCCAATACCCTAAGTAATTCATGGTATTTTCGGCTATTGCACAACATCTAAATCATCCGGTGCATAGGACTGAGATGCACTTATTTCACATCTCACAATTCATTTTAAATATATCCAATACAAAACGTGTCAATTCACGTAATGGACAGTTTATAAACCTAAACCGAGGATGCTTTTAGATATGTTTCCAATTTCAATTCTAGTTGAATTCATAAATATATTGTGATTTAAATCGATGTATCATTGCCGTATCGCTGCGGACCTGTTACTCAAAACCTCGAGAATCGAAAAGTTTGAGTTTGATATTACATGTTATGTAAGAAAACCATGTTTAAATGGGAATTTGTATATTAAGTTGTTTTATGAATAGTGTGTTTATTTTTTTTACAGCTGATGCTGATGCACGAGCGGAATGCTCCCGGGTTTTACTACCTGGTGAAGTGGCGTCGTCACGACCTCGCCAGCGGCGGACCGTACCAGGAGCGAGTCGTCGATCCCGATCAGAACTCGCTGACCATAGACAACCAGCCCATCTACAAACCGTACGAGATCTACGTCCTCTCCATCAACGAGGTCGGCGAGGCAGTCTCTCCGCCGCGCATGTTCATCGGATATTCCGCCGAAGATGGTGGGTGATAGTTTTTTACTGTAGCCGGTCGGGGCCGGTGAAATTTAGTTTGTTAAGGGGCGGAAATTTAGTCGGCTGCCGTGCTCGGGTGCAGGCATGGCGGGGAAGAGGCCCCATCCTCAACTTCGATCTCTCCGTCATTTACATACGGACTTCCTTTTAGCATTAGGGGGTGGACTATTACGCGGTGACGGATGGGCGGGCGGCGTGTATTTTTAAGGGAACGCTATCTGCGCGGACATGACCCCGGAAGCAGACGACAGTGTTTAAAACTGGCAGCGTGTTGCCGCGTATAAATGTCACATCTCTGGCGGGTGGCGAGAGTGTAAAGCTGTGTATCAGAGAATTTATCATCAAAGCCTGGGGATGTCCGCCGGATATAAACCACCCACTCTAAGCACATATACCTACACTTCCATCTAATGTGATGCGCCGACATATAAACATACTTTATTACCACAGTATTAATCTATGCATCAAAGGACTCTATCCTAGCGCTTCAGCACATCACCCTATATGTCCGCCTTGCCATGTGCTTTAAGCGACTTGCCCTGGATATCAGCTACTGCGCGCATTGTCTCAAGGTTCCCGGCATGATGTACAGTAGGTTGCCGGGAAACACCTGAAGGAAGTCTCTTCTCCCCTGCATCATCCCCCCAGCCGCCCCGTGGCGAGTCTGCCTCACATGTTTCTCCCATAAACTGCCGGCGCGTTGCATTTTCTGTCGCCTGTTAAGCGGGAAAATATTACTACACGCGAGTGTCTCACGTCGCCCGTGAGAATCTGCTTCCTGTTTGCCACCTTTGGTATTTGGCATTTACAGAACGACGTAGAAACTATTAAATCAGTCGTGGGCGATGGCCGAATACCACCCCAGCCACATATAACGTTTCACGCTATCCATGGAAAGTCCTTGAATTTAGCGGCTTGATGAAGAGGAGGCCCTTTAAAACTCGGCTAAAAGAACATGCGAAGCTGAATGAGCGGCAGAAACATTGCCTGAAACCGGCGAATCAGTTGTCTTTCTCACTTAGATTTACGCCGTCATGCATCTTGATCCGAACACTTTTCAATCTTGTTTTTGTTCACCTTGCCCGGGTTTATCATGTGTAGCCATTTCAAGTTTTACAATTGAGTTTCGCTATCAGCGGGAGCATTTTGCCAGCTCTCCATGTCGCTTTTCACTGCTATGACAGAGCCGCTGAATGGGATGCGCAAATTCATTCAACTTAAATCGGTGGCTAAAAGGGCAGCGGTGATGAGCTTGGGGAATTCCTCTTTGCATCGGCCACAGATTACCACCGAAGCTGATCACACGGTATCAGTCGGGCTGTAAAGCCACGCGAGAAGCGACTGTAGCGAGCAGTATCGAGTCTATGAAGTTCTGACGATTGTCAAAGTCTGTAGGGCCAGTAAAATTTGTCACATCATAACTAGCAACGCAGCATTATTTTACAGAATTCGATGGGCAGTACAAATGTTTGCCCATTTCTAACAGATCTACAATTTTTACATATTTATCATATATCTTGTGACGACTTTGCTCCACATTCCTTTCTCTAAAACATAGATTATACATGTGTAGTTATACCTACATTGTAGCCGGATACGAATCAGATGGAGACTATAGTTTCTGATAACAGTACCCAGGTCCCAGACAACAAAGTGACAGGGAGAAGGTCATCCTGTTTACGACTAATCCGCCCTCCCCTCTTCGTACTTATGTCTATTTTAGATACATTACCTCGGGTCCGGTAAGTGAAAAGACGTGTAATGTATTGTTAATATGCCGTCTGTCTCGTCTTCATCTGCAGCATCAGGAGCTATCAGGCTTTCATGCGAAGCCCCGTTTATTTATCTTGTATACGACATTAGGATATACACAGTTTTGCTCAGAAGTGTAACTCGACCATTCATCATTACTAGACGTGTTTATTCGGAGGCCATTGGCCTAAGCTATTATTGGAAACGATTGCCCATTTATTGCAGCAATCCACAGCCAAATAGGCTGCAAGTGCCAAATCCAGAAACGTTGAAGGAGGCCATAGGTTCCAGTCAATCCAAAGATGTGTTTCAATCCTCACCTAGATGTGTACATGTACATACAGTTCATCGCTCGTATAAGCCCTTGTCCACGCCTATTCGCCGATAATCTTCACATAACTCAAACAATGAGCCGTACTAAGCAAATTGTACCCCGGTATTTATTGTAAAAATTAGCCATTCTAGAAACGGGAAATGACTGTATTTCCTGACCCTATTTGCCCATAGGAAGGGTCAATGCCGGCACCACGAGGCTATATATGTGTCAAACATTATTAGGTCATGCCAGAAGCAGTAATTTAGCGACGTATTGGCTTTCTGGATGCCAGCTTCCAGGCAAGTCACCCCGGCCAACAAGCAAATTGCTCCGAAACCTGACTTCAATGAGCTATATAAAAGCCTGCTACAAGAAACTTTAATGGAAAAGCCGGCGCATTGAAAATATTTGGTGTTAATTTGCCCGTCGGCATCTTAGGGGGGGATATTGGATCAAAAGGCGGGCGTATTGATCTGGCTTTGATGTGCTCCATTTACACTTTAAAGTTGCTGCTAACTAACCCGGTTAGCCTGATGTTCGTCATGTACGCGGATTTTGTCTCGGGGAAGGCATGGCATCAATAACCTCCCGCGTTTTGATACACTTTGTGGCGGGTTTGACACGCAAAACCTAACGTGTCCGTGGCCTGATATTTATGAATCATCTCGTTTATATGTATTTATACGCGGCGAGCTTGGAGAGGGGATTTAATCCGAGCTCTGCATGACATGGCTGAATGATGCGTCCCGGCATGTGCAGATCGTCCGGACAGATGTAGCAACAAGCAGACAGCATAATGTCGCCTGCTACGCGATCCCATTGAAAAAGGCGGGAAAAAACTGAATAAATAAGTCAAAGTTCTGAAACCAGGCATCATCTGAACACCAAGCATTAAAGCTGAAGTGTCAAGTTTGAACTAGTTCCGGAAAGACCAATAGATGTTGGTCTGCCTCACCATAACAACTGTAGGCATTGACCTAAATAGACAAAATATTGGGAATGAATCAGCAATTAAACTTGACCACGTAGCGGACATTATCACCAAGGTTAGGGGCGGTTTGTCGGGTATATATTAGTGTGGAAATTACCCTTGTAATCACTATCTGGTGTATGTGCTGATTACAGCAGGCAAACTCATTCCCGTGGCCGGACATTTGATCAGAGCACAACCACCACAACACAAAGCCGGGTAAAATACCAATCTGCGCTCGAGTAATGGAACGTTATTTACGACATATCGTCTTCTTGCCACCGCTGTAACTCAGCAGCAACTTTCTGCTCTACATTCTGCTGCATGGGACAAATGTTACCTACAGGCATGCATGCCTTATGTTTTACTCCGGCATTCAGACCTGCGCATCCTCTCTTGCAGACCGTCACCGTTCAGATCAATGCCTTCAGCCCAGATGTCCTGCTTTCAGTCTCTTTGTCTCGTGGTGTTTGACCCTGGCCTTCGTCTTCTGCCGAAAAGAGTTTTCGTACCCCCCGTAGAAATTTGCTTTCATGGAGATCATGATATGTGCTAATTGATCGATATGATAATATTGGAAACTCCAGATCGACTATGTTAAGCAGGTAGATCGTAAGGAATGCATATATGTGAATGAGAAGATGGGTTAAAGCTCCAATATCCTGACGCTTTACTTTTTAGTAGCAACAATTATCATTATTGGTATTAACTCTTCTTACCATTTTCAGCAGCGTGAAACTAATTTACTCTGAGCTGTTCCTTATTTGAATTTCCTCGTACTCTGCAATTAGTGTCAGTTGCAGATTGTTGTTGCTCCTAGGTTAAATCTGAAGTTAATATACCAATCATGATTTCAAATTAAAAGCTTGATGTTTTCATATCCATCAATTTAAGGGATCAGTAAAACCATCAGTGTGTGTTTTGTAATATCACGACACATCATTTTACCTAATAGACATTACTTCTCTGTTCGGCGAAACACTCGGTAGTATACTGAATATGAATAATATGTATAGGTTTTGTTGTATGGAACAAATATATATAATTTTAATCTATAACAGTAGCAACGTTTCCATGAACCAAACATTTTTCATGCACCAGTTACAATTATAACTGAAAATATAAGGTCTTCTGAATGACCTGGTTCTCGGTTGTAGACAAACATTGCATTATTAAGACTCGTACGAGGAGAGATTTCTCTTCGGATGACATTTGTTTAGATAGAATAATCCTCCGGGTTCGATTGAGCACCGAGCAGACGCAGACGTATTTACTCGTCGCAGACTGGTCTGATATAACATGAGAAATTAATGTGTGTTTTTCTCTTTTTCAATTAGACCCTCTCGAGGTTCCTCTGAATTTCCAACTGGATGACGAGAAAGAAGTGACGGAGTCGACGGCGGACTTTGTATGGGACACGGTGAATACGGGCCCGTGGAGAATGCAGGGCTTTTTCAGAGGATACAAGGTATTACTCTCTTTCTTAACGCATACGTTTTTCGTACTTTTTTACACTCACAGGAAGCGAATTAAGTTTTTCAACTTTTATCATTCACTTAGCTGATGAATTCTGACGCGGCCTTATTAAGATTAGAATTCATTTCATTAATGCCTGATGTGAACATTTTTAAGTCGCCCTCTTTTACGTTCCTCTGAGGTGGGACTTGCAAAGCAGGAATTTTGCAACTCACAAAGAGAGGAAATATTCAGAAGTCTAGCAAAGATGTATGTTCATCTATATGTCACCATACCATGCCGCAGGAATTCAGACATGTCTACGCTGAATGAAGCTACGGTGAATGTTAAATGAGCTGATTAGACGTTTTGTATTAAATAAAAACCAGCTCTCATCAGTTATGCAAATATAAACTGTGTTTTTCACCAACAAACCCCCAGATCATCAGGCTTACCGATTGATTTCTGCATAATTCTTTGATTACTCATGAAGAAGTTTGGGATTGCTGTGTGCGACCACACAAAGAAATCACACCTTTACCCATGCTGAAATCAATGGCGTTAACAAATTGATCACATTTATTGTGGCACCACATATGCAATTGTATATCGGTAATGGATCTTTTCATCGCCAAACATTGTTGTTTCCTCAAGATTCGCCGGCTCTTTCTTTCGCACCGGCTTCCTTAAAGAAAATCAATCCTCCCGAATGTGAATTCCCAGGAATTGCCAATAGAACCTCGGCTATGAGCGCGTATATTGAATAATAATATGTTACATGAGGTGTTTGTCCATGTAAACATAGATATATAACTTCTGAGCGGAGTGAATGAGCATTAATTGGTTTAATGCAATGCCTTCTGAGTCTAATTAAGAGTTGATTAAAGTACATACGGTATTATGATTGTGTAATTGGTGCAGGAAGGGCAAAGAATGTTTTGGTGTAGGTAATTATAACCAGACATCCAGAGAAGCAAGGGCAACCCAGTAGCCAGAGATATTGATCAGTATCTAAATCTGGTGAGCTGAAATTCAATTTACTTTCGATCTATAAACAACTGCTGCATTGACCTATTCGCTGCGCTCATCGTCCTAATCATACCAGGGTCGATGAACAGCGGATATAAAATCATTGCATAAACAAGACAACAAATAACAGTATACACTCGACTTGGAACGTATCGGATGCGTAAATATATGGTGGTTCTAGGAAAGACTTTGTGTACTTTTTATTTGAGTTCCTTCCTATAGTTCCTCTCTCAGTATTGGCTAATGAATTAAGTCGATGCTCCACGGTTTACTACCGGACAATTGTATCACTGAAACGTATATATGTGCTGACAGAATAGTTTCCACATTCGAGGTATAAAGCAGGACGTGGAAGACTTGGCAAAATGGCAACGAATGTGGAAATTGTTGATCATTTTGCAACAGACAGAATGAAGAAATCGCGGTATGTTTCTGTTTGTCTGGTCGGCTCTCCCAGCCTCACCCAGCCTCACCCAGCCTCGCCTTTTCTATGACTCGTTATGTTTGTCCTGTGGGTGAAACAATCGTTTGTTCTCCTCCTTTTGCCGCTCGCCCACAGCTCCCCGGAGTATTCATTTCGCAGCTATCATACTTAAGGGAGCAAGTCGTGAGAATGCCCAATTTGTAGTGCCCTCCGTAGAATACCGATACACATAACACTTATTACCAGGCAGGCGGCCCTCTCTTAGAAAATACGTTCTCAACATCACAGCGCTCGCATCGAAGTATAACCCGATCATATTAAATCAAATTTACTAGACACTTTCTTCAAGTGATGATGATTAGCTTAGAGAAATCGGCCATACGTATGATATAAATGACAGTGGACTTATTTAGCTGCTCCGGCAATCGACGACGCGCCGGCTGCGTGCATCACCGCGTTAGAATGTCATATCTTTGACTCCGTCCAATGGCGTCGAGTTTTTATCCGCAGACATTTCAGACGGGGCGAACCTGAGCCGCTCACGGCTGACAATCTTTAATCATCTAATGAAGCTACAGAAGTCCGCAGGTGCTTCAGGAAACTAAATACCGCCGCTTTTATGTGGCTTCCCTTCTCGCCGACAAACAAAGCTAAGCCGATCATGGCCTGCCTCCGCAGCCCTCCATCACGCCAGGCTACCTCTTAAAGGTGACATGACCAGCAGAAATGTTATGACACATGGCCTGTCGAGTTAGCATGTCCGATTGTAACCGAGGCTACATTGTTATAATTCCTTGAGTAACACGGCTAATCAGGCATGTTTTATGGTTATAGAACGTCGGCTCGCTGTACACCTAACTGCCATCGGGCTGTCACTAATTGAAGTGGCCCTGTATATCAGTGGCCCGGATGATGGATGACCTTGCCCCGTGACTACAAAGCATGTTAACGACCTTCATGATGCTTGAATCACGCGTTCCTCACACGTTCACGCGTTAATTGAGCGAGAACATACACTTCTTAGTGTGAATGCCATGTATTATTGCTGGTCTACTTTTTCCTCTGTACTCCTCCTCGAAATTCAACTAAAATACCTATCACAATTGCTGAGGATACAATTGGGTAGATACAACTGTCCTATTTGTTTCTGCTCACTGTATCTAGAGAACAATGGAATATTAAAACTATTTGCAATTAAGTATCCTATCGATGTAAAGCATGCTTTTTTTACATTGTTGTCGC
>JAXGGS010161083.1:0-17670 GCA_035585475.1 Armandia brevis
CTCTCAAAAATCGTATCCAACATGGTGGCGTCGCCGATATAATGTGCCATGATTGTGTTGTATTATGTAAACTAGCGACGGGCATACTTCACCGATTCTCTCTCCTCTCACTCACTCGCGCACAGAGAAGTGAAAGTTCTGACTAAAAATGCCACGCCGTAAGAATCTTTCACATCCTCCTTAAGCAGTGCGAGTTAAAACAGGCACAACACCTTGGAAATACCACGTTAAGATTCCGATAAGCTAACTTAAGATAAAATTCCCGGAGTGGTTGGTGGAGATGAATAAAAATCCGCCCGTTGCGGAGTCGGTCCTGATAAATTCACACCGGTGTGAGATCTCAGATCGTATCCGCGATTACAGTCAATGTTGTTCTCATCGATAATTAATCAGTGATCGAACCGCCGACTGACCTCGATATTGGAAGCTAGAATCGTTGTCTGTCACGTTCACGTATTAATTATTTACACTGACTGCGGCTAAGGCTGCGAACATCTCACCGTTTCTACCTCTCAGCTTCAGTCACACAGCGGCCGTGATTATTCCTCAGGTAAAACTTTCTCCGTCCGTCCACGCGTCAGTCGTATAATGATCGCCGCTGCCGAGCGTTACCGACGTTACCGGCGGTAAGGTATGTGTGCGATATGGAATATTATAATCATATATAAAGTACTCCAGCAGCTTCCGGGGGTGAATCTGTCTGACATCAAAGTCACCGGCAATTATCCAGGTAAATACAGGTAAACCAGGTAAACCAGGTAAACACAGGTAAACACAGGTAAATACAGGTAGACACAGGTAAATTAATCAGAGAGTGTCCGAATGTCACCAAAGGAGACCAATACACATGTACATACAATGTACATGTCCAGGTAAGGTTACCAATGTGTGTCCACCTTTATGTGGCACCTCTCTCCTTTAAGCACTGATTTAGTACAAGAAAACTTAAACACGCTGATGTAGGTAGACATGTGGGGGGATGCTGGTAATGTCGCAGCTGCCGGGGCAATTAATAAAATAATTACAGAAATCACTGAGAAATCGCCCGAGAAGGGGACAGACTGTGGCACAGTTAAAGCACCCGATGTTGTCATGTTAATTACCGTGCAACATGAGCAAAAAAACAGTCACATTAACACATACTTTGTACCCGACAACACAAATAATAGTTCTATGTTCTCGTGATATACGTCAAGTAGTATGACCACCACCAGTTTGCCTGGAAATGCCTGAGAGAGATATTAACGTAGAAAAGTCACCGTTCCTGTAGAACAAGTACCCCACATGTACCAGATGTATCATGTGTTTTGTTCAATATAGCCTTAAAAAATCGTTTATTCAATTTGGAGAACTTTCCTGACACTGATGATGTACAGCGCAAGTCATGCTCCTAGAAATATCCAGGATGGCTCCATGATGCATAGAATTAACCTGCCCATAATGCTTCAACTGGACTGAGTACCTGATTCACTAATACACAGAGATTAATGTCATCAGACTCATCACACATATATAGGCATTCCTTTAAAAAATAGTTAAAACTTAAGCATTGTTATCACATCCAACGCGGATAACTCCTGGAAATGCCAGCACAACCTTTACAGAATTAACCTCTCCGGAGGTTACTCGCACTAGATACCTGATAAGTTCAGGTACACTGTGGTAAATGATGATACATTGCCTGTAGAACCAGAGAGAAGTAATCAGCCCTCCCCCTTACAGACCATGTTACACTTGTACAGACCAGGTTACATGGATACAGACCATGTTACACTTGTAAAGACCAGGTTACACGGATACAGACTTACCTCGGTGTGGCTGATTCGCCATGCTGCTCACGTCCCCCGCCACAACCTCTCACACGTCAGTCAGTTTCCCCTCCAGTCGTGATCACCGGCGTACATCCATGATCAGCGGCTCTTGGCCGAGCCCCAAGAGCAGACTCCCGAACCAAGGCACAAGGCACAAGGCAAGGTGGGACGAAAACACGGAACTTAGCACGGGACCTTTAACAGAGCACAGCGTTCCCCGGTAACTGTGGCTGATGACGGTGGTATCCGAGCTTCTCAGTGCAGCTTAATGACGGGTGATATGGGACGGAAGGGAGGACAGCTAGGAAGGATGGATGGCGGGTTAATGACAACCCCAGCCAGAGCGGTGTAGTTGACTTCTCCTGACGTATAAAAACTCCCCCGCGAGTCTCACGGTTTGCAGCCTCGCGCTGTGTTCACTCGGGTAGATCACACACACGGTGTCAGCAGCGTTCTCCCCCCTGAGTTAAGCCAAGCGTGTGGCAGTCAATACCGCGCCGCGTCCCGTGTCAATGTCACCGACATGAGACACTCACCTGGCCTGCTGCAGGAGCATTCAACCTCCCGTTGTAGTAAAAACACGGTTTCTGTTTGTCCTGTGGGACTGTGGTAGATCACTTCTTTATATGACTACACCTAGAATATGCCCTACCGTAGCAGTCACTGACATTGACATGAGACGCTCACCTGGATGTGTGAAGTAGCAATCAAATACGGTTTCAGGACCTTTAAATGTCACTTTTATGTATGACCAGACACTGGATCAGAATTGGCCTTACGTAGCAGGTCACTGTTTAATATATGATTGGCTGGCTAGAAAGTCGCGGTCAAGCTCTGTCCTAACCCTGTTTCTAAAATTGGGGCTCGGCTGGCAACCGTTCCGAAATGTATCTGCCTAGGTTTGGTTCATCTCTCGTGGAATGCACAAATTACATTGTAAATCAGCAAGCTAAATTCTTACGACAAACTACAGATAGAAGCATCTGTTCACTTCTCAAATCTAGATACTTTAATCTGACAAAATAGACATTTGCAGATCTGTAAAATTGCATGGGAGCAGATTCGCTGCAGGCCCCCGCGTGTTTTTGCTGTGCGCTCGGGTGTTTTTTATCCGCACACTCGCGTGTAATAAGCACGGGGTGGGAAAGGTGGAGGGGTTTAGTCACCGGAGACCTCGGGACCACGATATCCACGCTAGGCGGGTAATTATTCAGTTAGGGCGCGACCTTGCGGCCAGCAGTTACTATATAGTTTGCCAGGGTCAAAATATGTATTTGTAGCAACATCTCAAAGGCATTTGAACGCAGTGTAGTGTGTATGATTCGGTACGGCAGCTATAATGGGACATCAAGTAGTCGTAAATATACTTTGTAAAGTATATGTTAATTATATTCTAGACGCTAAATATAACGCGGATAGCGGGGTACATGCCATAAAAACGCGTTATATCGAATTGCCACATATTCCGCAGTGTGACCTTTGACCCCCGTTATAGAAAATCGTGTAACTTTAAGAGTTTACTGAACACATGTCAATAAGTTAATATCATACAACTGTATCACAGAGTGGTGTTTTAGCATCTGAAGCAGCTGGTAATAAGATATAGAAGCCATAGGGGGTATTACTTATTTTACCTGCGCCTCACCTCACATAGGTAACTGATTGCCTGATGAGGGCTCGTCAGTTTTTACACAGCACGACAACAAAAGATGTAAACCACGGGGTGAAATTGTCATAAAGCGTGGAGGAGTTTTCCCCGTGAAAGCTTTGTGAGAAAACGCCAGGGCGGTTGTAATATAATGGGCGCCGTCGACAAAGCTTTTCCTGTCTCGCTCCTAAACTACCGCTATGTTATTAGTTTTATTCTCTCTCCACTGTAGAAAAAACACCCCATCCCGTTTATAATTAGGTAAA
Organism: Armandia brevis; assembly: GCA_035585475.1. NCBI lineage: Eukaryota > Metazoa > Annelida > Polychaeta > Opheliidae > Armandia > Armandia brevis. The sequence goes on from JAXGGS010161083.1 coordinate 3,726, forward strand.
CGTTATACAATATGTTCCCATGCTGACTCGCCCCAGTAAGTCACTACATCCTCATGAAATTCACACACACCATCTTTGTTTTCAAGCTGTGCAAACTGTGCAATATACGAATATATTACATAAAAATGGTGGACATGGAGTCATATTTGTATAAAACTTATTATTTAAATTAACCATCTTACTTGCAAAATCCGTATGCGAAACAAGTCACTCTAACGGAGTGATCGAAAGTTGGGCAGAGATCGGTCTCCTAGTGTTTGCTCGCTAGAAGCTGCAATCCCCTGGTTATCCAGCGAAAATCCACGTCATCCGGCGTGCTGATATATTTATATAAAACCACCTCAATAACTTCTCAACAATGGCGCAATCTGAAGTGCACACACACACGGTCACACAATAAAAGCAATAACCTCATCGCGTCTGATGTAAAGTGTCCTCTGCTACAATCTCCCGCCAAATTTACACCAGCAGACGACATATACCTAGCTGTCTTATCATCAAATCATCGCCCCAGGTGAATTGATCCCCACCTTTTATATTACCTTTATATTAAACCGAATCAACCCGGGTGCGTGGAATTTAATAGTCTGGGATCGACAGGTTATTAACCGCATGCCCTTTTCGACAATGGGTGTTATTGGATTGGTTATTAAACTGGGAATGTGCGGACAGCTACTGATGACAATGAATCGTCCATCTCAATACAATGTGTGAACAATTGTTGTTTAAACAGGCTTGTTTTCAGGGAAATGGGAGTTTAGTTAGTGTTGGTGGGTGGTATAAGCCGTTACCTATGACCGGTATTAATTACACAGAGGTGGTCTGCTGCTGTGGGCAGAGTGGAATCAATGGCTTCCAGATGCCGGGATCATATATTGATCGGCCGAAGAAAGATGAACCATGATGGGTACTGAATGCGATGATTGTTAGCAGACGGTCAGTTCTGTTATACCTAGTGAGGCTAGCATGTCAAACAAGTTACTCTTTATGTAAAATGGTATGGAGATAAACAACATTCATTTCCATTCGAAATAACTTCCCAGGCAGGGGTCTCTCTTGTGGCAACCACTTCTATTACTACTTACAGCAGCATGTTCAAAAGTAGTATACATCCATGTAAGATAGAACACGGATACACGTACTACTTGGTATCATCGTTTAACCCAAACGCGGACTAATGTAACAAAGTGAATCCTTAGCATAAAATCGCTAAGTAAATTTTGCAAATTTGCAAATATAGAGATAATTTGGTAAGAATATTGAATCAAAATAATTCAAGCTATAAGGCTTGATATTTCTGTATTTAAACCTGAAACGATTAATCATCTTGTTAATAAAACAGCATGTATTTCATCTTAAGTTTCGGTAGGAAAGATATCATCAAAGAGAGAACTAAACAAAATATGTGTATCACAAATCTCATCCCATGGGGAGATGGGTTCCGGTAACCAGGGCTACCAGGTACACAGGACATTAAACGCGTGCACCATACCTGTGTAATTAACAGGTAAACCGGGTAACCAGGTATACCTAATTAACAGGTATCCCCGACCGCACTCAATCTTCCGCCATTATCACAGCTACCCCGGGGTAATTCTCGCGCTCAGCCCCGTTATTTACCCTGTAACCCTTTGTGATGCGATCTGTTAACACTTTAACCCTTGTGATGCGATCTGTTAACACTTTAACCCTTTGTGATCCGATATTTCCACATTTAACTCCCTGTAATTACGCTGAATTACTCCTGAAGTTCGCCCTTTGTTTCACACTTTACAGCCTGACTCGGTCCTCCCTCGTGTTTACATCCGTGATTGGGAGTTATTAAATAAAGCCACCATCCCCCAGGACCGAGAGCTCCCTCAAACCTCCCCCCTGTTTAACAATGCTCTGTAGTTATGAAGACTTTTGTCTCACACTTAATTCACTGATTTTCCAACCACCAATGTGTTTACAGCGTTTATGAAGGGGTATAATGATATTGCAATTTTCTGTATTTTTCCGATTGCCGGACCCTCCCTCTTCCCTCCCCTTCCCCCTCCTGCCCAGGAAGCCTCTGTCAGGCCCTTCCCCTCCCTCTTCTCTCACGGAAGCTCCTCTCCATCCCGTCTCCGTGTCTCGCCAAACATCAAACGCCCCCGACTCTCTATTCATGTCTTTGTCACCAGCCGACATCGGCGCTCACAAATCTTAATGTCCCGCGCAACACGACAAATAACGGGATGGGAGATGGGCACGGCAGATTTCTGTGGGGCAAAGCACCAGTAAATTACACATTCTAGGGTGGCTTCTGGTGTAAGATTTAATAATCACCCTGGGGTGTAAGCATAAGCTTAAAGATGTTCTGAAGCTGTTAAGACGAAATCGTCCAGCTTGTATGACATAAAAAGACGCTTTAAAGTTAGTCCATTATAATCGCTTACATAAAAAGATCGGGGAACGTCAACGTTGTTATCAGTCAGAATGTCGACTAAGATTTTGCCTTCTGATGCCAACAATGATCATGATACACTTGAAGGGAAATATGAGAAATTATAAACATCCTTGCTATGGATGCTGAACCAGGTTTAAAAGATACTGAGCTGTCATGGTGACATGTCCCAGCTAGCCTTATCATTTCATCCTTATAGTAGCATTGATGTGGCAGAAAACACCTTGTAATGTTTTGGCTTATTTTCATGGTTAGAAGGCGTTATAAAATATTTGATACCTTAAAGCGACTTATTCCTAATCGCTTTCCATTTGACCGCATTCCAGAGGTTATTACATTAAGCTCTTGGAGTAAAATTCCTGGCAAATTTAACAGCTGGTGTTGATTTCAACTACAAGCAAAAGTCATGTCCAATTTGTTTTCACCCAGCAGAACGTAATCACTCCTGACTTGTACATCTTGAATACTTGTAAATGTCGTGTCTAGCATCTGTGCGGGGCCACAAACGGTCAGGGCGACACAATTTCAGGTCATCAGTTTCTGGTGTGTAAGTGTGTGTACGGGCGTGAAGGACCCTGGGTGAGAAATAAAATACAGCAGATTTTCGATAAAACGCGGGTCAGTGTCTGGAAACAAGCACTAAAACCTACGTTATAGCGAGTTACCAAGTATTTCAATGGACAAACTTAGCTGCGTTATAGAGAACGACAGAATAATCATTGGGAGAACACTGCAGACCCGCGTTATAACGAATTGCGCGACGTAGAACCGCGTTATATCGAGGCTCCACTTCCCCTAAGTTAAGATGACACAAACACATGTCACATCAGTGTCTGTAACCTTCCTCTGATCTCACCTACTTTTCACGCGATAATTTACCGTTAACAGGTGAAATCAAGTGGTTAATATTTCACCTGAGATGATGTAAGGTGCCCGAGGGACATGACAGATTTCCGCCTGAGTGCACGGGTCCTTATTCTCAGATTCACCAGATTCGCCAGATTCACTGACTTGCGCTCGGCAACACTCGAGCAACCAGCAACCACCAGTCTGATAATCACAGCCTGACGCTCTCTCAATGTCATCAACAATAACCCCAGCGTTCCATCACCTGGAGGTGAAAGGGAAAGAACACCCTCGGTGCCAGTGAATGGAATTTTAAAACGGACCAACTTAAAGCATTAAACAAAGGCAAGACTCAATCGTGATGAAGTATAGGAACTTGGTCGATCCTTAATTAGCTTAAACTCAATCGTGTTCAGCATCCATTTAGTACATATACGTGCATAGATTCCAATGTAACATTCAAGGGTAATTTGAGTTGAGGAATGTTTTATTCTATCTTCAGTCCGTGGTGCACGTTTGATGTGCTGTTCTCGGGCATGTTAAGTGACATTAATAGCTTGACAAGTACGTGTGGCACACATGCGTGCGGTACTGTTTTCTGTTTCTCAGAGACCTACAGAGAACGTGCGTCTTATAAACCCCCGAGGGGAATGTTGTAGGATTGGAGCGCCCAGTTCAAAGCGATGCAATCACTCTTAATCGGGGGAATCAAAACGTTTATGAGCGATAACATTAGGCTTTAATGGGATCGCATAGCTGCAGGAATATGTGACAGTTCAGATTGTCGGACACTTTGTTCTGCGACATAAATTTGTCTAGGAAACTTCCTCTATCGTTATTGATAAACACGAATGAAAAATTTGCCTACAAATAGGACCGTGTAGCTATCTAAAGTGTGATTATGTAGATATTTCCCAATTAAGGAATCTAGAAAAGACCGAAACAGGAGCATTTTTGGCATAAAACAACGATCCAGAACCTTACGGGAAGATTTCTTCAGGGAAACCCCGCGAGTTAGTGAGGACTCTGTCACTGATTACTCATGTCCCTATGGCAACCATAATCACCTTAAATCAACTGCCAGCATCCTTAAATCAAACATGGCTGCAGGGCACGTACATCCCATCAACCCGTGAACATGGGGGTAAATGTTGTAAATACACTCCAGAGATTCAGGGTTTTTAATCCAAGGCATCTGAGTGTGGGGGGTTAGAATCAAAATTATCGTCAGGGACAATTAATCGTGTCCACGAGTATATTTGACTCTCGCTACAACGCGGGTGACAGGGGACAAACCTAAAAACCGCGTAAATTCCTCTGGGTGCCATTGGCCCGCGTTGTGAAATTAACATTAGAAAAGCTAATTTGGGACATGTCAGACCCGCGCTATAGCCATTCATAAGCGCGTGATAACTATTAGCGTTATTGCGAGGTCCTATTGTATCAATCCAGGACTTTATGTAATTGGGAGCACAGTGATATGTCTAAGGAGAATTATTGCTGGTGCTCTATGGTTTATAAAGCTCTAGGTTGTCAGTTTCAATAGCATATTTAATATAGTATATTCAAGTTAAAGTAGAGTTGATGATCGACATAACGCGGTTTGATACAACAAATGTCTATGGTGTCCACCGGTTTGGTTTTTCTATTTTTCTCTATTACAAAGGTTAAAGGTCGCCCATATGAATACATGGTGATCAATTTAATGTTGATTTTTAGGCTTGAATTCCCGATACTCATGTTATATCGAGCATCTACCGTATTATGACTGGTGTTGTGGTTGACGATAAAAGCTCGCCTGTCCTGTGAGTCATCTACAGTTTATCACCTGTTACCTGGGGCTGTGAAACACAGAATCTTACACTGACAACTTGCTCCCATAACCTGCTTTATAGCGGCCTGTCAAAATATGGCAACATAACCATTAATAAAGGGAGATTCATAGTCAAAACCGCTATATAGAGAACAAGGCTGGGGCTGTGAAATGGTACAACAGCGTGTCTCATCGTGTAAATTATACAAAATAAAAGTATGAAATTATAGTTGACATTCCAATTAGAAGATACATCTAATTCTATTAGTTATAATATTATATTATTCTAATGAAGAAAGAATCGACATATACGACCAAACCCGAATTAGCCTCGTATGTTAAGATAAAACCCATGGAAGTGTGTTCAATTGAATGGTGCTCCGAATATGTCATATCAAGTTAAATGACATGTTGATGAAAGGCATATTAATTTCACGTGGCAGCAAGCGACGTTTTATTTGTGGTTCTGGTTATGGACATGCACACCCCAGCACTGCACTAGCTGGTAGTTGTGTGTATTTTTGTGTGTGTGTTTTTGTAGTTTTGTGTAGTTTTCTCAGCATGGCACCAGTACATGTCAGCACCTAGACACGCTCGCACTTTTTCATCCCACTCACCCGCCTTAACGAAGCAATTCAAGAAGGGCAACCAATGCGATATCAACTATAATATTCTGGTAACACATATATGTCCTGGGTAGATACTCAGATATAAAATCAATTCTAAATATCAGAAATAATCTTTCCTGGTTGGCAATATACAGCAGCAGTTTATAACTACTGAATAAAATATTCAGGCGTCACACAAATAATCCAAATTATAGATATATTTCCTTTTTCAGGAATATGTAATATAGATATAGACGGTTGCCCTAGCGGTTCAGACTGCAGACGGGGTAAAACATGTCTGTGAGGTCCACAAGTTACATTGAATAAAATCACTCACGATAAGTAATGCACGCTATGCGCTATGACAACTGAAATTATATTCAGGCGATCGCCTGTCACTTGAGAAGACTTTCCCAAGAATATTCTGCATAATTTAAAACTCGCTTTTATTTGTCGATGAATACCTGAACATGCTTAGAGGTGATTTTTTTAGTTGATACACAACGCCTTCTTTATCTAAATACTCATGTAGCAAATAGAAAATGTATTAATTTCATGTATGACAAATATTATCCGTGGTACGTGCATGCCTTCGCATCACAGCTAACCTTAAACTATAAATGTGTATGATTAATGACACAATAAGTTTAGATGCATGGATCTGTATCGTTTGCGCTGACTGCCAGAAACAGATTGTGGTCTAAACAATATCTTATGTCAAATAGCATTAAATGAATAGTGACATTATTTGATAATTGCACGCTAGATATATTTGAGGGCAGTGCTCAACACAGGTTTTCCGGCATGATCTTAAGTTCTCATGGCAACGGCCCCGTAGATTGTAAGTAAATCAGGCTGCAAATTTTATTTATCTGCCCAGCTTGTGGAGTTTTAATTATAATTATAATAGTTTATACCCCTTAACTATAATGAAAAAACCCAGCTACAATAGAGGAGGGAAGAGAATCAGACGGCATATCATACTTGCAGACTGCTATTTCATGCAGCTAAAACAATGGGAACTGGTGTTCATGTGCATTTCTACCATGAAGGCTGTACACATTTATAACTGTCACCCTCTATTGTCAAGGTCGTGTATCTCTCTTACCTTGGAGACCAGTTACATCTGCCATCGGTCTCCCCCTCCCCCATCACTTCTATACAGTAGAACCTCGGTATAGCGCAGGTGAATGGATCAAACCGTAAAATCCGTGTTATAGCTAGGTTCAGTATTTCCCTTTGTGTGGGCCCATGACTTTCATTATAGAGACAGATCGAAATTGAACCTCATACAACACGATAAACTCGCGTTTCATCGCAAGCCGCGTTGAAAAAAACAGCATTGTAACGAGGATCTACTGTACCATTAGTTTTATGAGACAACAGTCATCCATATCTGCCACCCCTAATGTATTACTAATACAGGGTCTGAAACCCCCGTTATGTCTCCCCATCTATATATACAGGATGTGGCAGACACCTCGGTGACACCACACAGTTCATCTCTGCACGTTTTAAACTTAAAGTAAGGTGCCAAAGCACCATATAATCCATACCTTCGAGTGACAAATTTCTGATTGTCTTCGTGGAGAAATGTTCATATTTTTAAAAACATTCTGCTCTAAGACAAAGTTGGTTATAAACAAATAAAAATGGATATTGAGCCATTATTTACCGAATTATTGCATATGAACTACAAGTTCAAGCAAATTTCTCCTAGACGTTTAACTTGCACGGCGGACCCCGATACTTAAAGCTTATTGAGGTTGCGGAGGTAAAAGATGAGGAGCTCAGGACAACAGTGTAAGATGCCGGGGTGTTGTGAGTGGTTGTGAGCGGCCCTCCGCGCCCCGACCACTCCCTGATTGGTAAATAATCTGATTATCTGACGGGCGAGATGTCCGTGAGGCGGGCTGGACTGTTGCCGACACGTCCCGCAGCTTTCCCGCCAGCCTCCCCTCCTCCGCCTCTCCCCCGCTCTTACTCGTGAATAAATAATGGGTGATGACTTCTCTGTCAAGATTTGTGCGAATGTGAGTAGAACCCCGAGGTGAAGCTGTGAGGTTAAAGTATCAGAATCTGCAGAGTACAGGGTTAATATGTCATCAGTTATTCACAGCTTACAGAGTTCATGGTTAATATTTCCTCAGTTATTGACGGCCTATAAATCGGTGGAGATGCTCCGTGTATAGTGTGCGTATCCACGGGAATGGCAAAACCTCAATCAGTAGCCATCTTTAACTCTTGCACTCTGAACTTACCGCTAAAAATCAAGGAATAAATCGTTAACAAGTCATGTACATTGAAAGAAGTCATAAAATCGATGCGTTTTTTTTAAAGCAACACACTGAAAGTACCACTCAAAATCAGGGCAACAGATTACTTCAGTTTTATAAGACATTTACAGAGCTATACAGATGTAAAATACTTTTAAAAATATGCGGGTTTAAAGCAATACACTGAATAAGAAATTGAGAAAACTGTTTTCGGTCACACATCTACTTCCTGATATTTGCTGGAAAGAGTCTAACATCCATGGAAATCATCGCCTGAGGTAGCTTTGATTTGGTCTGAAAGCTTATTAGGCTTGGCGACAGACGACAATGGAATGTACCAGTTAGTTTGGTTGTATTCGGAGCCGGTATGAATATCACCGTTATAAAGTTTGTAAACTCGTTCACGTGCGCACGTGTGAGCGAACAAAGGCACACTGCCATAAAACGCTGAAAAACCTAGTTTAATTTCAAACACTGTCAGCTCCATTACAATAGGTGATACCTCGCATTCAAACTTTCCATTCTTTATTTCCCCCCGCGCAAATCCGCAATAAGTCTCGGTGTTTATCCCATCTGTCAACAAACACCGGCTAAAACCTGTCACCCGAACACAGAAAATCATCCCCCGACTTGTATTTAATATCACCATGGTTACACCTGCCCGGTATATATCCCCCCTCCTCCCCATCACAATCACAATCACTTTGTTTAAACAAATTTCAAATCATTAACCCATCCCCGCCTTGGACAAAGCCTCCCGTGCCTCCAGGGCTGATGAGGAGGAGGTTGCCGCCCAGCTCACCATCTGTTGATTTCCCGGATTCCGGGATCTGATGGGATCGCCTGTCTCCTCAGCCCGCCATCTTTAATCCCTGACCTATTATTAGTGTTTTAACCCCACCCGCCCCTGACAATCGGCTTCTCTAACGGACAAGACGCACATGTCTATAATTCCGCCATAAAAGGATGAGCCCGGCTATCATTTACCATCCCCGACGTTTAGCAGGGTTTAACGGGGGGAGGGGGAGGTACAGTTAGGCGGGAGGGTCGCGGGACACCTGCGGCGCATGGCGACTTTTCACGCTCCGTTACACCGGGGTGATCCACGAAACCACCTGGAATCTAATGTAGGGCCCGCGCACTTTCACTTCTAGGAAATCAATTTTGATTCAATTTCAATCAGTTTGGGGATGTCTGTGGAAAGACATGGACCTTAAAGCTGGTTAAGGCTTAGATGATATGATGAGTTAAAGGAACCAGACTGATCAAATACTAGATAAAAATCAAATCATACGTGCTTACAATAAACTGGGATGTTAACAAAGAAACAGTCGTGCTATGCGCTTTGACGGGCCCTGCTTCTTGGGCAGAATCCTGCGTGGGGTTTAACGGGGGTTTGTGAATATAATGGTGAAGTTTTATTACACTTAACACAATAGCTCTGTATGCACAGCTAGTCACTTGGCTGTCAAAACTGGTCAGAATGTTCAACATAAGCAGAGAAAAATAAAAAGTGCAACATCATGATGACCAAATTATAATAATTTTCCCGAATACAACAGCGCCAATTAACCACTATGTCCACGTGTTTGACACCTCAGCACAATAGTGAATCTGTTTATAATCTTTCCACAGCACAAAAGCAACAACTGTCATATTTTCCCTCGGACAATCGCTCCAGCCTGCGATATTTGTCACATTTCATGCCTGGGTGGGTAGAAATGTGAGGGGAATGTGTTGACCGGTGCAGGGGGAGGGGTGGGGGTAAGTGAGGGGGACCGGGGGCTACTGTACGGGGGTGGGGGTAGACCTGAGCCCCCCGGGGGAGGGTGGGGGACAGTTGGCCCCGCTGACAGTTATGTGAGACCCCCCGATGGGAGGACTGAGTGAGACTATTAGCGAGTGTGAGGCGACGTGTTAACGAAAGCTGACAATGGCCTATTAAATCTGTCTAAACGTTTAACTGTTTAATCGCTGCGAGTGTTTCTCCTCGCGAGCAAAAGTCACAAAAAAACAACCCCTGGGGTTTCAAACAGAATGGAAATGCACGTAGAGTAGAACCCCAGTATTTCCCAGTCAGCTCTATTATATTGCAAAGACGCCTCAATGTTCATTCTATTGATTTAGAGGTGACTTTGCCAAAGGAACGCTCGCTAAATGAACCGATCCTCAGGAGACAATAAAATATGCATCAAGGACAACAAGGATGATGTTCGGTAACTTGAGGGTGACAAGTCAACTGATCTGGGTAGGGGAATGACCTCTGACCCCCTCCCCCTCCCCGGTAATTACCCCCCTCGGGACCTGGGGCGCGGTGAGGGAGGGGTCACCACGGGGGGTATTACCCCTAGAACCGTTACCCCATTTATCATCTACAGCCCTGAGCTCAGCTTCAGCCCTGCCCGTGTGGCTGTGGGACTTGAATCTAACGTCACAGAAGTCAATCAGATTTATATTGTTTTTACACACATTCATGAAAACACAGGGCTTGTTTATCTTCCAGTTATTTATATACAAGGTGTTAATGTGTTAATGATATTTTATGTCCACATAGAAGACAGGTGGGGCATCTTTTATAGGAGTTATTTTCTCCGAGCCCAGGTGGTATTTTGTTACCCAGGTGGGGGCGTGGATGCTCAGGGCTACAGTGGGCTACTGGGGGTAAGGATATCCGGAGGCTGGGTCCCCTGCATGGTGAGAATCATAGAGATCTATAGCTCGCATAGCGGAGCACTAAATCCAGTCCATCTGAACCACACCAGTCACCCTCTAGGCAAAACACACTTAATAGTAACACGGGACAATGGCTCGATAAACAAAAGCATCACTTTTACACACAAAGTCTGGTGACAACGTATGAGCTGCCCAGGTATTTATGAATAATTAATGTTCTGACAAAGGACGGGATCGTGAACTATAAACATCCACTTGATCTTAATATCTGACCCACTCACAATTACAAAACATTACGGTGGTTTAACAGAACATCAAAGGGTCGACAAATAATATCGTGCTATGACCCAGCAGGTGTTCACAGCAAAGCTAGTAAAATTGTGGGGTAATTTCAAGCGATTATCAATTTATTGGTTTTTGAAAAAAAATTCCGTCCTTGTCTGACCGTAATCGGATGATGTCATGAATGCGTTATTCCGCTCACATTCCAACTGGTAACATTTCAATACCAATTTCAAATGTTTCAATTCTAACATATTTGTATTCAGCTTCTTACTTAACAAAGTTAGGATGGACACAGGAATAGGACACACTGAATACTAACTACAATTACACAGATGTATTTTAATTACAGGTGAGTTGTGGTTTCTTACACCTGATGGATCACCTTGATTACTTGTCGGCCACAGGTATGTCCTCAGGTGATGTATAATATCACCTATCTACCTGACTTCCTGTGCCCCGTATGTGCCCCTATGTCAGGGTTACCAGGTGAGTGACTAAGTGTCAATTACCTGTCTCACACCAGGTGAGAATAAAGAACTGACCAGGTAACGGTGACAATACACGGACATTCCTCTGGCTTAATGTCGCCATGGTTACCTCCTCCCCATCACCTATCAATCACCCGTTACCCCTCGCGCCCTGAAAGCCCACGATGTGTTTTATTGTGTTTCAGAATGTTACAGAGATTCGCTCGTTTATCAGGTGGCAAAACCCTGAATTCTCAAATGGGGAACTGGGACCACGGTAGATGTTCGATATAACGCCGTAAGCGGGGGACAAACCATAAAAAAACACTTTATACTGAGTTATCATGTAGTAAGTATGTGCTACTTATGACCCCTGTTATAGGCATTATAGTAACCCAAGTTATTTTGATCATCTACTGCACTAAATACAGCAATGAAAGTGCTAAAAGCATTCCACCCCAAGCATCGTAAAATTTGCACCTAGAACAATGGGGAAACTTTGTCTTAAAAGGGTTTTTTCCACAACCATCTCGGAATTTCTCGCAGCAATCGGTATCAATTAGATAAGATGAAATAGGGCAATCACAGAAATGAATGGCGAAGGGAACCTTATTTGTCGTTTTGCTTTATTTCGTCCGGTTAAATGGCTCTTAAATAGCTCAGCTCAGTCTCAGCGCTGATCTCCTGTGAGGGAAGCGCATTTATTTGCGGGGATTTGTGTTGGAAATTCCTGTACACCATAGAGGGGTTATCACGGAGGGTTCATCTAGAGTAACCTGTTTCCCTGGTGCTGGTGTGGGGCACGCACACTTGTATCCATAGACCACATCAGTGTCTGCCGCCCCCCTGTCCTGTCAGAAACAATCCCCCTCCAGGGAAACGTTATTAGCTTCTGCCGCGTGTTTCAGTGATAATTACACATCTATCACCGCTCCCCCAGCTAACCGACCCCCCGATCCGCCAGCAAACCCAGTACGCCCCCAATAGTTACATCTATACCATCCACCAGTACCCCAACCCACCACCACCCATCTAACCCTCCCAGTACACCAACTCGTCGGCCCGCAAACCCTGCCATTCCGACCCCTTGTACAAGTACCCATCAGTCACCAAACCCTCCAATTATTACAGCTATACCATCCGCAAAACCCCCTAGTACATCGACCCATCTAACCCCCCAATACATAAACCGCCTTAAGTATAACTTTATAACATATGTATACTAGCCATCTCAACATCCCATTACACCAACCAAACCCCCTGTACCCCTCTTCAGTACATCTACCAGCCCCCTTATCCCCCTAGCCCCTAGTGCTACCCCTCCACCCCCGCCACCCCACCCCCCTCATCATTACCATTGGGAAGATTTAATTATAACCTCGGCGCGAGCGGCTGCTGGTTCTAACAAAACAAATCGTCCGGAAAAACATTTAAATTTCAGGTTCGGAATCGCATGTCACAACCGGTGAAAAAGATCGTGCATATCATCGACTGAGGCTGACAAAGATCGACAAAGATTTACAGGGAAGATTGTGTCCTCACAAGACAAACGAGCATCTTGAAAGCCGCTGTTAAATTAAAGGAACTCAGTTCAGGTGAATAGAGCGCAAGGAATGCCGACGATTTCAATCTAGATAACAATATTGTGATGATTGAAATGTCCTGACTTGCAAGATGTTTTTGTAGACGACTTGTCTTTGCACTGACGGCTGAAAAAGTCGGCTGGCCTCAGGGAGCTCTTAATTGAAGGGTACTTGTCGTTTTTTCTCTACCCGATGGTATTCGAGTCATCCTCTTATAAGCGATTTAAAATCCATAAAGGTGTTCAATCGGTACATTATAGGAACGTCAGCGGTTTTATGTCATACTTTTAAGTTTAATCAGCACTTGAGCATTTAGAAATGAGATATATAGTCTAGACCCAAGTGGTATTCATGTTAATCTATAAAATGATGGTCGTCGAGAGATTCGTGGAAATTTGATTTGCCTGTTGAAACAAAATGGTTTCTGTTCAAACAAAAACATGAGACCCTTAACTGGGATCAGATGACGGGAAATACAAATCGTTTTAGACGCGTTTGAAAATCACTAGACCTGAGGTGTGATTTTTCACGTGGGACTTAGTAGAATCAACAACGATGCGATTATAAATAAATAAATTCACACTTACCGCTTAACAGCTCCGACAGAAAACAATAGATCTACCTGAGTAATTAGAGGGGATTAAACAATATACCTACTTAATCTACCTGTATCTGTTATTGTCTTACTATCACAGGTAACAATATAACTATTTAATCTACCTGTGTTTGCTATTGTCTTAGTATCGCAGGTAAATGCGACAGACAAAAGTCTCGCACCTTGAGTAGCCACTCGTGCGACATCAAAGGCACGGGTGATTACAGGTAAGTGACGTAATCCGCAGGTATCTCCTACCTGTGTGTGTGATAAGAGCGGGCAGGTAGGGACACTGCCACACCTGTATAAACCAATCATCTAATATATACAGGTGAGTTAAGACGTAACGGCCCGAGAGATTAAAGCGAAAC
>JAXGGS010161194.1:0-17668 GCA_035585475.1 Armandia brevis
TTTGACAGTTTGACGGCGCTAACCTGAGAAGTGCCGAGAAAAAGCCAAACGGCGTGGTTAAAACGGTCAGTATTTCTTACTCTTTTAATTCTCGTTACTAAGCAGATCTCATGCAAGGTGTTCATGTCAAAACTCCAAATATTTGGTGTTTAAAGGTGTAAACAAGGAGGTAGTCTGGCATGGCACTTGTCCCAACATGGGATTTACATGTACATGTATGAGACAGATGTCAAAATTACATCCAGCGTTCGTGGTCATTTTGTCTGCATATATTGTTGGTATTTCGATTTTACAGATCTTGAATTTTTGTGTTACCGAGGTAGCAAATCCTGCTTCCTTTGGGAACAGAATCCTATCCTATGTTAGTACCAATGTTGCCCTGTTACACGAAACATGGTAATACATGTACCTATGTCTAGTTCATGTACATGTATTCCACAGTATATACCCAGCTCTGATCAGGGTAATGTTCATGTGATGCTTTAGCCCCGATGAGGAACCCCAGGTTTTATTTGCTCAAATGTGAAAACATGCCTCAAATTTGCTTTCCCTCCCCGGTTTCATTTTAATAATCTTGGCTATAGACAGATTTGTATCCATCACACGCAGTGATCTCGTCATTAATAGCACTTGATCTGTGCTCGAGTGGTGTGTGAAATCAATATGTTGTTGTGTTTGTTAATTGAATATGCGTGAGTGTGTATCAGGCTGTTGGTTCAAACATCTGATCTCTGAAAAAACTCGCTTTAAAGCGCTGTATAGTTCACACGTTCTGTTGTTCTGTCTCGCATGAATTTGATTAACGCGATGACTGCAGGCTAGAAATAATGTATTAAATTTCTTTACCCTCATTGTAGTTGGGCTTCATATACGAGTGATTTACCGAGGTGTAGTTATTTGTAAACCAGTTTTTATTGAGTTTCTTGCATAGTACACGGTACACACATTTATATATAAATACAACATGTATTCAATAAGAGTAGTACAGAAATTAAGTGAGTTCGCAATCCCATCCATAATGTAGGATATTGAAATTACATGAATTCTGGATCGAACATCCTTGGAAATTTAAATTGCATTTATATCAATTCCCTCTTGACCTTATCATCCCATTTTCGTTTGTAAAATTCCTCGTCTCCCTTGGTGATGGTGAGCTCGTTAACGATGCTGAACTCTCCCTCCCCCTCGCACTTCATCTGACTCCACACCCCCACCTTGACCTTGACCTCTGTGACCTCACCGGCAGCGTCTCCCGGTACCGGCCAGGTCAGCCCGAGGTCAGAGGTCACCGTGAACTTGGCGGACAGCGGGTCGCCCTCGGTGATCTCTGACTCCTCGGTGGCGGAGAACATGTTGTCGCCGATCACGCCTGAGTCCAGGTATTTGTTGGCGCCGCTGTCGAGCGTCATCCTCCTGCTGTGGCGCCCCCTCACGGGATCGTGTGTGACCTGGACGCTGTACGCGGAGGCGGGGCGGAGGTTCTGTGTGGGGAGGGGAGGGCCGAGCGCGGGGGTCGGGGACACCATGTGGGCCGCCTCCCGGGGGTCGAGCTGTAGACGGTCCAGCTGCTCAGTTACCGGGAGTGTGAGACAAGTCCCCGCCTCTCCCTCTCCTCCTCCCACCTGGACCTCTATAGGGGCGGGGTTCAGCGCCGGCCACGCGATGGGGAAGTAGCAGGGGGAGACGACGAGTCTGAGCTTGTTACCGGCGGGGAGGGTGTACCCGGCGTGTGAGAGCGGGATGGTGGCCCGGTACTCCCGGCCGGGGACCAGCACCTCAGCCTCCCCCGGCCCGTGCCCCCGCAGGTGGTTCAGGTTAAAGTGCCCCTTGGTGATGTAGCGGGACTGGCCGCTCGGGTAGACGCTGCACAGCCTCGCGGTCAGCTGGCTGCTGCGCGGGTCTGATACACGGAAGGTGAGGGAGAGCGAGGGCCGGCCCAGCAGGGTGAGGGGCTCCTCCAGGGGCGCGGTCTCCCAGCACAGGGCGAGAGAGTCGTCCTGTCTCTGGTCGTATGGACCCTCGCCCGGCACCGACCAGTTCAGCCACTCCGCACATCCGCTACTGCCGCATCCCGCCTGGAAGTGCGCCGCCCGCCACCCGGGGGCAGCACCGGCGGGGTCAGGGCTGAGGTCACCGCCCGGCGAGGGGAACATCCGCACAGCGCGGGTAGCGCCCTCAGACGGCGGCCAGGTGGGGGTCTGGATCCACCTCCCGGGGGTGTCCCGTGGTGGGGTGGGGCGGAGCGGGGCGCTCTCCTGCAGGTAGACCCGCAGCTTGGGAAGATCACGTGCCCCATTCTCCACCCCCTTCAGGTGACAGTCCCACCACCGCAAACACTCCGCCATAAACTCCATGGTCGGACCTGGAGGAAACACACGCGAAAATACCGATAAATCAATAAATATCAAATATGTGCGAGTACAATGTACAATACACACAATCTGTAAGTTCTGGTCTCTCAGTGAGTCAACTTTCAGTTTTTATTACTCGTTGTCATGGTTACTATCAGATCACTATGGTTACCTGGTATGGAAGCGTCCGGCCACTGATGTGACCAAGGTCCGACTATCCCTTTCGCGGTGGACACGTTCTCGGCGACACGGAATACAGTGTTAAAATATCCGTCCGTCCAACCCCCTGCATACAGAATAAACATGGCATCGTGTGATATTGTGTCATCAAACTACATTCTAAATACATGTATTAAAAATCAGCCTTGAACGTGTGACGTTGGATTTTAGAGTGCTGAATTGATACTTGGACTTTTCACTAGCTCTGGGAGTGAAAACTATTTTACACTACATAGGATGGACCTGGTTAGCTTTTGTTGTAAAATGAAGGACTGCTTTATTGATTTATAGTATTTTAGAGTCTCACCTATTGCCAGTATGTTACACCCCTCCAGCTTGGAGTAATCCTTGCACACTGAAGCCTGCATCCAGTAGTCATCCTTGGTCTGGTGTGACATCCACTTGGTGGCCCAGGGATCTGAAGCCTTCTCCAATCTCTCCTTCCATTCCTACAACGCACAGAAATACAATGTATTATATATTTTACTCCACATTCATCCACAATCACTGTTCAAACATCCGTCATTTTTACACCTTCACTGTTTCAGTCACATTTAATCATTTAGTGTTGACATCGACTAAGACAGTAGTAGTATTAACTCTATTACCGGTAGATATAAGCATGTTATCGTTCCCATTTTTTACACATAGATATATGTATGTTTTTGAACATGACAGTGGTTGACAAATATTAAGGGTGCCCACCTTCTCCCAGTCGTCTCGGCTGTGTGGACTCGGCGGGAGCGCGTTAAAGACCATCATTCGCGAGGCCCAGGAGAGCATCCCTGACCCGAGCACACAGCCGCCCTCGTAGTGCATGTCGTTCATGTAGCGATCATCTGTGGAGTACAGGGAGATGACGGCAGCCAGGGCGGGAGGCTGCTCCCAGGCGACCTGTAACCCGTTAAATCCTCCCCAACTCTTCCCATACATCCCCACCTAAAATATACACGAACGACAAATTAGCACATGATTGTTTGAAAAATCAGTTATAAGCAAGCCATTTCCAGTCCTATGTGACAGTCAGTCGTTTCGGTATATTTGAAATGGTGTAAATTTGAATGTTTTGGGATTGGAATATATTTTTTACTTTTTTCAGTAGAATGTTTTTGTTGTTCTCCTGGGGCCGAGATGAATTTTGAATATATGATTCTTACTGGGGATGGACTAGTACATGTATGTTAAAGCTGGTGTTTTTTTGTCAGACTAATATTGAAGTGATCTATGGTGTTGCCATGGTTACCGGACTTGTACAACGGTTGTCGTAGAAACATTGCTGTGATATCGATGCCACTTTGTTTCAGTACACCACGGGTTATGGGAATATTTACCTTGCCATTGCACCAACTTTGATCTGCAAACCACTGAATAATTTCACATGCGTCATCCTGCTCCTGCTGCAAATACTCGTCAAACATCAGTCCATCCGAATCTCCTGTAGAGACAAAAGTAACAGCATGATCAATGACCAGATCACAAAGGAATATGATAATATAATCTGTGATGGTATTATTATTGTAAACTAATGTAAGGTAACACCTGTGTCACATGAACAATCTACCAGAACAGCTGTTCTGAATGTTATTAATATTACTAATTAAGCTTTTTGTTACCATTATGGAGATATAATTAAGGGTGGTTTCAGTATTACTTTTTAACCGATACTTGTTAATCGCCTTTTTAATTTGATCCACTTGTTGATCGTGCTACCGGTGGCGCTGTGAACAGATCGAATTGTGCTACTTTCTGGGTAAATGACAAAGTTCACCCGTGCCACGTAACTATGGCAACTGTGTCTAACACGACTCTATCCGACCAGAATAGGTGAGAACAGGAAAGGTATCAGATAGGATCGGATTGTGTTAAAACTAACTCGATGTTTGAATAGTTTTTAACCCAGCTGAATTATAAACTGTGTTGCCCCTTTACGTGTGTAAGATGTGCAATACGAGTGACCGTACTCAGGTGAGTACAACTTAATCACTCATCTTAAGTGACCGGCTAGTGTCAATTACCTAGTCGGTCTGCTCCCTGCTGGCCGGTGCCCTGATGCCCAGATTGTCCCGACCCAGATTGTAATCAGATCTTGGGTGAACAACGCACTAGGCGTGGGCAGGTATGAGGGAACCGCGGCTCCGCCTTATTACCCAGTTGAGAATTACTCTGGATCCTATAGCTGCGTACATACTACATGTAGTTTTACCATGTACATGAAATAAGGCCAGTTATAACAACAACTGAGTATCATGTTTGATAAAACCATGACGCCTCTGAGATTTATATTAGGTACATTAGATATAAGATTAATATTTCCTCTCACCTGCGCCCCTGAGATCGACCCTGGCGATCACATACCCGTGTGAGGCGAGCCACGTGTGTCTCTGGTGGTCCCGCTCCACCGTGAAGTCCGTCTTCCTGTAGGGGATGTACTCCATCACCACCGGGTACTTCTCCCCGGGGGAGGCCGCGGGCTGGGCGGGGGAGTACAGCGGGGAGGACGGGGCCCCCGGGAACCACACCCCCGTGACGTCACTGCTCACCGGGCACCAGAACTTCACCGCCAGGCGGCAGCCGTCCGCTAGCGTGACGTGCACGTGCGGGACGACCGTGACGTCATAACCTCCGAACCCGTGCTCTCTACCCTCGCTCTCAGAGATCATCCTCTCCGATATCCTTGATCCTGTTAATCCCAAACCCTCCGCTTATCGTCTAGACGCCCTAGTCCTGCTGCGGAACAGATATCCAGATACCCAGTTATAAATCTGCTACCGGCCCCTGGAAGTGATGAATGATTTCTGATTTATCCTGAGCACCGGAGAGTGATATCCAGTTATACAGCGTCCGTGAGTCTCCCAGCTGTCACTGTGAAATCTGGGTCAGTTATCGTCTGGTCTGGTTAAAGTAGGCCGCTGTAAACCAGAAAAAACGTCTGACTTTAAATCAGTGTTCGCGAATTCCGTTTAGACACTATGTAGCTCGGTGCGGTCTGAGTACTCTCCAGCAAGCGTGGATTCGTTACCTAATCCCGTCTACCTGAATCTGGAGTTTCCTGGATATGCTCTCAAGCGGTAGTGGCCGGGAAATCTCGCCGCACACACTGATAACAGCTGGCGTATTTATAATTAACAATGATTAGAATTGCGGCACCTCGCTCAAGGTCGCGCGCCTAGATGTGTGGCGCTTCGCTTCTTTGTGTCGTCGTAGTTGTTGTTTTAATTAATGCGACCATGCACTCCCTGTTAGTTGACTGAGGACACCGTCCTTTCTTCACCCCGGGAAATGTGCGGAGGATTTATCTGCGTCCACGCTTGCATGAGGCCAGGACACATGTGATAATACCGGCCCGCTTTCATACCTCGGCTTGAATATCGATTTTTAACAAACTGTCATTCAGTGGCACTCAACTTAAACGACCGACGCTGTGTTTTTTATGTGAAATTCCCGGCGTGGCCTCGAAACGCGTCATATTATTGATTTGTTACTCTGGGTCTCGTTGTGCACGTCCTGACCTTGATTCAAAACATGGTTGATTAAATACAGTTGACAAATCCTATAGCACGGGGGACCTGTGCCCAGCACGTCAAACCGCGTTATAAATCTCTAGGAGTTTTCATGTTTGATCTCTGACGTGCGTTTTAGAGAGTGATTTTGTGAAAAATTTGATATATTGGTGGTGCCACAACGGCATGAACAGAAAAGCTTGCCTTATTCGACCGTGCAATGTGGAGTGTCAACTGTAATCCAAATAAGTTCGTCTTAATTAAAGTACAGTTATCTAGGTTTACAAAGAGCTTCATTAATGTACACGTTGCTCCTTTATAAACATACAAATAAAAAGCGAACCTTCAACATACACACAATATAACTCGTTGTGAACTTTGTGTTGAGCGAATTATTTAGCCCGGTTTTCAGTCTATGCCGGATAAGTATGATGACCTACATGACTGTATTTTACAATCGCTTGAAACAATAACTCTCGGATAATACATGTACATGTATATAAAATATATTTCTCACCTCACAAGTGAATACTCGCTGAATACCTGAGTATATTAATCCGATTGTCGCCTGAATGTGTTTATTCCCGCTGTGTATGAAAGTGTTTCTGCTGACGATGGCTCTCCGCTGAAGCTTTAGGTTGGACCACCACACTGTGACTGTAACTTGTGACAATATGCCGTCTGACCACAAACGCTGTGCGGTGTTAATTATCAGAGGTGCCTCGGGACGTGTCTTCGTGTGTGCTCCCGAGATAACCTAAACCTCCTATAACACTGATAATCAGTCAAACAAACACTTGATAATGAATTTGCAAGCACGAATCGCGTTACTTTGTTAGACGCTCCTAAGTGGTAGATTTGTGTGTCAAGAGGATCTGTGGCAAGTGATAAATCAATATATCAAATGCGACATTCAACCTCAGTTTCCTTATCTAAGATATGTACTTGGCCGATTTACTTATCGGACCGACCATATTTACTGATGCGTCTATGAAGACAGAGATCGATTCACACACATGTGATGTGTTACAATGTTTATGTTGTTCTAGGAAAGAGGGGGCGTGTCCTCATGTTTACTCTCGATATCAGCTGATTCTGTTACTATCAAAGCAATCCTCTATTAGTTAATCAGTACAAGTGCTGGGAAATATGTTACTAAGAAATCTATCTCTAAGTAATCCGCTGACACATTTTAATCCGATGGGATTATATTTGTCTTGTATTCTTGTGTATTGCATTTGACCCACACCTAAGTTAATGATTGGGCAGACCCACGTTATAACGAAGTGTGCGTTAAAAATAATCGCGCTATATTGAGGGATTTCCGTCATTGCTATCTGCTATTGAAGGTTTTATATAACGCGCTGCAAATTACCTCGTTATATCGCGTTGCCATGACACAGCCACGTCATATTAAAGCTCGCGTTATATCAAGGTTCTACTGTATCTGGAAACATTGGCACATACATGTATATATGAATGAGGACTTCTGTTTAACAGTTTTGTGTATTTTGATTTGGTTCGATGCTTTTAAGGGTAAGTGACGCAACTGCACTTAATAAAAAGCAAAGCATCTTATACATGGATGCACATGTAGCTATTTTATACATAAATCTCGCATCACCCGCCCTAATAATAATTGATACATTAAATACACACCGACTGACAAGCATCGTGGCTGCAAACGACCGCACCCCGCTTTATTTAATTAAAGCGAGTCGTAAATTACAAAATTAATATCAAACATAAACACAGCGACGCTATCATCTATTTAACGCCCTGCCTGATGTTCTGCACCAATCACTGCCCCTGGGTTCAGGGGTCAATGCTCCTGACCTCAAGGCAATTCTCTCACAGTGCTATAGGGTGTATACTGTGCCACTGAATACCTAATTACATAATCAATACCGTTGTGTATCACATACATGTACATGTGTTTACATTTGTTTAACCACCCAGTTATTATAGTAAAAGTATTTCTCAAGTGGTTCGAAGCATGTGACTGAAGACTTTCCGTAATCAAACTTGATCATGAGACGTTTACATGCTCATGTACCATGGTAAGATTCCACCTTAATAATTACACACTTTTAAATTGCCTAAAACAGAGTTTGGCGAACATAATGACTGAGTGTGTGGTTAGCTATATATAGCGTCCTCTTTAATGACTTAGCTGTAATGGTCTAGAGTCACAATTATGATTTAAGTTCGCATTCAACTGCTTGATACAGAAAGTGTCCCTCTAACTTTTGATACAATATATAATACGTTAGACCGTCGTTATAACGCTGGTAGCGGGCGACATGCCTCCCAAACCCGGTTATGTGAGCTTCATTGCCATGTATTTCTCTGGGCGACCCCTAGGCCGCGTTATAGAGAATAATAGAAAGCCGAATCGGGGGATTCAGTTGACCCGCGTTATATTAATTTTCGTGTTGCATAGCATCCTGTTATATCGAGAGTCTACGGTAGAATATATTCATGTATTGTACCATGATCTGCATCTACATACATGTAGCAGTTGTCTATATGTACGATACTGAATATCGAACTGGGGTCATCTGTTGTGGCAGTTATGTCTGACCCCCTACAGCAAACTGTAACTTTATGATCGGTGTTAATGGACTTCTGCTTTCTTGTTTCATTTTCAGTTACTAGTTCCCCACAGTATACCCTGTATACAGCCATATACAAGCACTGTATTTGTTGACAAACCCCTCTTCCCCAATCTCCCTGCAAGCTCTAGACCCCGTGGTTTAAGTGATTGAGACATTTCCTGTATTCACATTCATTCACATGGCTCTGTATCCAGTGCACGGAAATTGTGGGGGCTCTGATATCGCCAGATAATAGTTTTAGGTGGTGATAACCATTTGTTTATTTTTATGATAGTCCCCTACCACGGGAGTAGATCACCACTGATGCTTATACAGTAGTTGCTGGATATAACGCGGATAGCGGGAGACAAGCTTTAAACACAGAGTTATACAACCCGCCATGTATTCCTACAGGCGACTTTTGACCCGCGTTATAGAGACAATTGGAAAACCTAATCCTTGGGACACGATATACCCGCGTTATATTTAATTCCACGTTTGATCAAACCGCGTTATATCGACCGTTTACTCAGTAGCTGTATGTAAAATATATATGTGTGAAAATCGATGAAATGCAATTGTCGGTCACATGTCGGTGGAAATCTATACCGAGCTGAAATGTTTTCACTTGCGCATTTATTGTTTCGCCGATGTTCAGAGTTCTGCAGTGACTCATGGCCGCATGGACGGTTATAATACGCGCATTTGTTGCATAACCAGAAATCCCTCGTGTAATCGTGCCTTTAATACATCTGGAATACACTTACATGGTTCTATTATTGTGTGAAGTTTGGTATAGCTTATATACATGTACATGTACTTCCGGTTCGACAAAAGGTCAACAAGGGAAAACTTAGTTCCCGGACATTTTACTGGATATTTCACTTTTACTACGGTAAGAATGTGATAAATTCGATTGTTAAACGTAGAGCAGAGTGCATAGAAGCGTCCGGTATATGTGGGGTTCGTGAGTGCGGTATATTTTGGCAGTAATTCGGGATTTCGTTCGCAACATATGGTGCTGATCGGCCGCCATTTTTGTGCTGTGTTTCTCGTGAATTATCGCTCACTCTGTGCCTTACATTTTGCAGCTGTACACCATCAACGGTGCTGTGATTCTTACCATCGACACTCATTTTAACATCTACCGTGAGTTCCGGACCTGCTGAGACCCTGTTTGTCGCTTAAACCGCTGTATTCGCCGCAAAAACACGTACTTTACTTGCCCGATTTCACCAGCTGTCAGTGAGTTGTGGCATGGCGTCTCTTCATCACTACAAGGGACGTTTGGGCTCCCGAAAACACCCAGCAACTGTTTACGTTTACGGTAAGGAGTATTTTGGTGCTCCTTGCTCACCAAAACCGAAACCTAAAGTTGCCGCCATTTACTGGGAGGGAGACATACGCCCCCCCTTTAGATTTGCTGTCGACGAAAACTATGGTGTCCCTGTGTCGCACAATGGCAGGCCTCAGCGTGCTAAGGGCATCATTGGGATCGACATTTGTGCTGTGCTTGCTGTCCTCACCGTATGCAGGGAGGAGTCGTGCCGATCTCTGCGCATGCACTTGACGGAAAGTAAGACTATTGAAATGTTGACAACCATGATTAAAAGAGAAGAAGAGGAAAAAGATCGGAATGATGTAGTAGACCGCTCGTCGGCTGTCGCTCAAAATGAGCCTTTAAGAGATATGTGGATCGAAATTGAAAAAATTCTGATGGGCAACAGGATTAGTATCAAGTTGTATGTGGCCGACATGCAATCGGTTGGCATGAGTCACGTCAGTGCCGATGCTGACATAGCCGCAGCAGATGACTGTACTTGCATTTTGGACAGTGTTCCTTGTATTGTGGAGGCGACACGTGGTCACCTCCGCATGATGCAGATGCAGAAAACGCCCTCCCCTACCCTATCGCTGAGATCTATGGCAGACGACATGGATTCACAAGACCCCAGGAGCACTGCCTACAAGAAGAGGCTTACTTTTCCCAAGGCCTCCAGGGAAAGAGACCTGGTGTTCCCCGATCCTGATACAGTCATGATGAATGAGATGGATGACATCGCCGACACGGTTCACCTGAGCCCCGCCCTCGACCTCGCAAATCTTAATCCCGCGAATGTGACCGGAGCCATTGCTAAACGTAAGCACTCCGGATCTTCCCCAGAAAAAGCCGTCGGGGAGGACGACGACGTCGCCTCAAACTCGTCCAGATAGTCGCACACATCTAAGCGTTCGGCTACGGCCGGGAATGTTAGGTTGCAGAATGCGTCCCGCCAGCTGTCACTCGACCTCTCTGTGACCCCGGTTCGTCGTCTCTCGACCTCTGCACCACATTCCCCCCCCTCCCCTGGTGAGGGTACTTCGTCCGGTACTGCTCGACGCAGATCGGCCACTGCAGCCCTAGGTGGCGCTCAGAGTGAGATTGTCAATATATCATCATCTGAGTTGCTGCACTCGATCTCGACGACAGCCTCGTTTGTGTTCGAGGTTAATAATCAGATGGGCATCTGTATTGTTTGCAACAAGGGGCTGGTGGATACAGTGGTCAGATGCCAAAAGTGCGATCGTCCCTACCACGTGGGATGCGCCTTTAAGCTGCCGGAAATTGCGTCCTTGTTTGTGAATGCCGCCATGCTGGCATGGCATTTCGATGTTGGCATTCAGCCATACTTCTGCTTCCTGTGCTTGCAGCAATTCGACAGATCAACAGATCTTCGCGACCAGGATGATGAGTACCTGGACCTCCCCACCCTCGCTACAATGATCGGGGCCCGCGCGGTGCAACCTGTGCACATTTACGTGGAGCGTGTAGCTGCATTGCTGTACACATGTGTATCGGAGCGCCTGCGAGGAATTTCTGTCGTCCAAACACTTGACGTCGACTATGACATCATTGTGGCTAGATTGAGCGCCCAGATGAAACTCCCGGACTGTAACTCGGAAATCAAGGCCCTCACTGAATCGCTGGAAAAGAAATTCAGGGAACAGATCCAGCGCATGGAATCGACGCACGTGACTGGTGGGGACATCGACCTGAGGAGTCATGCTGAGACACTGGCCAAGGCCCTCGAGATGTTCCGGGCTGCCAGGAACCCGGAGGCCTGCGACACAACCTCGTTCCTGCGTTTTATCAAGGAGCTGGGGGAACTTGAGGATCTGAACAACAAGATGAGGCCTGCTCTTATGAAGATCACGGATACAAACTTCGTGACCCGCGAGCAGGTGGTTGATTTCACATCACTCTTGTCCCGTGCTGAGGGTGCACTTAAGGAGGCAAAGTCTGCGCAGAGCCGTAGTGTCACAGTGTCCGACCGCTTTATTGCCGATCTCCGGAACCAGATAAAGAATGCAGAGAAGGAGGGTCTGAAGAAAGTAGAGGAAACTCATAAGTTCTGGCGTCATGAAACCACTCTGATGGTTGAGAGGTACAAGTCGGAGACGGACACGGCGAAGGCGAACTTGGTCACGAGGGGAAGAGAGCTGGCTAAGGCTCAGGAGGAGAACGAGCGCTGGCTGGAGACGATGATGGGGAAGGAGGCGCGCATACTGGAACTGACCGAGGAGAAGGCATGCGAGGCCCGCCGTTATGAAATGCGCGTCCTGGAGCTCACTAACGAGGCGCGTGAGCTATCAGTCAGGTGCTCGGCATCTGAGGCCGCCTCCCGTGCGGCTCGCGACCACTACTCGACGCTCATCGAAACAGTGTCCCGCTTGTCCATTTCACAACCCACATCCATGGGGTCGACCTCGACAAATGAGACATGCCCACCCGCGGCCACGTATCGCACCATTGGCGGGGAGCAGGTCACTATGAGCGATGTCGTGGTGCATCAGCGACACGATGATGAGAATGAGGAATTGGGCGCGGGCGCTTTAAACACGTCCGCTGAGAGCGCTGCGCATACGAGTGATGCTGAGAGCGCTGTGATCGAGATTGAGGATGAACCACAGGATTGGAGCCAGCCGATGTTTATGTACGAGCTCGGCGTTGATGGTCTGGTCCCACTGGGGGAGTCGTCGAGCAACCTCATCCCCGAGCCTGATGCTCTCAAGGTGCTGATCGTCACGGACCAACTTACAGCCCAGGTCCATAAGGAGGAGTTCTTCTGCATAAACGAGTATACGGTAAAGAAGGAGTTTACTGATTTGCAGGGGATGTATGGCTTTTTCAGGGACAAGCATCGGTCACAAAAGTTTCAATGCATTATCATATGTATTGGCTTTGGAGAGGGTCTTGCCCCACATCACCCCGAGGAACTCGCCTATTGGACCACCTTCTTCGATGAATCATGCAGGATGGCTGTCTCAATGTTAACTGACGCCGATTCGCACATCCTGTTGGTGCCACCTCCCGGGGGGTTGAGCACTGACGCTGACGAACACACGAGATGGAATTTCGTCAGGAGCCTGTATGTGAACGCTTCTGCGAAGCCGCGTCAACAACACCCAGCTTCGCACATCCGACAACTCGCGTGTGGACAGGGCTGCCCTGGATGAACAAGCCCACCATTTCACCCTGGCCGGCTACCGTACCTTTGTTGTCACGATCAGGGAAACTGTGTCCCAGTTGTTCCCCGGATTTGCCAAGCCTACGATGAACCCGATGGTGAGCGGGCCGGGTTTGGTTGAGACGAATGCCATCAGAGAGGAGAGGCTCGCCCGTGAGGAGGAGGACGCTAACCGGGCACGGGCTGAGCGCGCACAACGTGAGGCACGCAATCGTACACCTGGTGACTCGAGCACGAGTGAATCTGGTGGCGCCACTGGCAGTGGTGGGGGGAGCGGTGGTAACAACCGCCGTGGCGCCCGTGGTGATAGAGGCGGTCGCGGCCGTGGTCAGCGTTCTCATGGTGGTCATCGCCAACGCCATGAGTATCGTGGTCAGGGCCAGGAGAATCAGCGTGGAGGACGGGATGAATCACATGATGGATCTCGCGGTTGTCGTCAACACGACCGTTGACGTGGGTCATGTGTTGAGAGCCATATCGGGCTCACAAGTGTCTCAAGGGACATGGTCCACCCCTTGCAGTATTCCGACCTAAAGTGGGATGACATGTGGTGGATCTTAGGCCGCCAGTCAAGGACTGTTGCCGTGTAGCAGAGAGTGGTAGCAGAGCAGTGTGACGATGTGAACGACCAAATAGATGTAATTTGACATCCCCGAGAACGTTCCCACAATCTTGTGGTGGTTAAATTCATGCCGTCTATCTTTTTTATGCTGTTTATGATTATATACTCCAGTTTATGATGTTCAAGGTTGTAAGTAGCCTTGGTACTACTTGTGTGCAGTAGTATACGTACTGCAGAGTTTTATGTATGCGAGAGTGTATAACCAAGTATTGGGGTCGACTGAGGTCAAATCATATATACTACTTATAATCCCCAGTAATCTCAATCTGTATTCAGGTGCTAGTACATGCCATACTTATAAAGTATTTTGTGCATTCAGATTATGCATACATTGGGTCTCATGTTATTATATGAAGGTCGCGGTTTACAGTGCCTTAGTAACTGGAGGAATTGTTTTGTATTCCCCTTATTATAGCATTGCCAGTAGCCGTAGGTGGCTATGTATAAATACTCGAGTCATGTTACTACTTATCGCCATACCTTCCCATGATTATATATCATGATTATATTTACATTTTGTTCATTATGTGTTCCCATAAGGCCGGATAGTTCTCAAAGGTGCTGTTAATGGAGACTATGCTGAGTTATACTATTCGCGTTATTGCAATCGCTAGAAATTCCATCCTTATGTTGCCATGTTTTTTACATACATGTTCAATTATGTTTTCACTCAGTTCCTGTTTATTTTATTTTAACATGTGACCGTCGTGCTTATTTTCATATCATTTGGTATAAACCATTTACTGTTTGTTTGTATCATGGCTATGGACTAGGTAGTACTAGGGACATTGGGTCCGATTAAACCGATAAGTAGTATCTCTATCTCATATATATCGCTAACTCTATCACTTGTAGACTATAGTATATTCAGTCCCTATAGGACTATGAACATGATGTATGCTGTATATTTATACCAACATATTATACCAATGCATTATCATCATGCACTGCTCATTGTCCATAACTCCATTTCAATGTTGTGCTGTCAGTTTGTTCATATGATTGAAATCATTCTTGTGGGAGGGAGTTTAGATTGGTGGGCCGGACCATAGATTTCCTCGTATCCTAACTATTCATTATGTATCTCTCGCTCGTTTAATAAAAATGTTCATTGACACTTTTACGTCAAAACCAAAAAGTCCATTTCTATGACTTCAAATGAACCTAGACTATTGGTATCGGGTTTGTCATTGTTTAAAGTTGCTGAATGGAATGTAGCGGGCCGCTCGGGTTTCTCGGGCCTGGATAAATTCTATGACTCCAGTTTCTTGGAGAACGTACATCAGGCGGATATAATTGGCCTCCTGGAGACACATCTCGGTGAGGGGGACGAGTTCCATATTGAAGATTACACGGTCTGTCATTTCCGACGACCCAGGCATAATGCCGCCCCATGGGCATCAGGGGGCATATCAATCGCATACAAACGTGAGATTGCGGATGGGGTGTCAATGGTGTCGGGCTCAAATCATGAGGCTGCGTTGGTACGCCTTAGTGCTGAGTTCTTTGGTTTGGCTCAAGACATGTATATTATTTATACATATATGGCTCCTGAAAATTCAACATACTCCCGACATATGGGGGTTGACCCATTTCTAGCAGTGGCTGGAATAATTGAAAAACTAGATAATGATGCATCGTTTCTAGTGATGGGAGATTTCAATGCCAGGTCTCAAAGACTGGCAGATAATGTTGTGGGAGCCCCGGATGATGAACTGTTCGATTACGCGTCACAGGATATCAGTATCATGGACCGGGAGTCAATGGACCTAAAGACAGTAAATGAATATGGCCGACGCCTACCAATTTTCTGTCAAGAGCACAGGCTGCTCATTCTCAATGGCCGCACTAAGGGAGACTCCTGGGGGGCTTTCACATGTCACCGACCGCGAGGGTCCAGCCTTATTGATTATGCGCTGGCCTCCCATAATATGCTCCACACTATTGACAGTTTCACTGTGGAGAGCTTTAAACCATTGGTGTCGGACCACTGTAAGATAATGGCCACCATCAAGGCCGACTTCACGGTCACCACACATACCCCCATCTTGCCTATTGATGAGTCTTGCCAATTCACCAAGTTTGAATTTGCTCCGGGGGAGTCGGATCAGTTCAGACTGATGGCCCAGGAAGGTTCTCTATTGGACAGACTGATTGATCTGTCATCCGAGTTGGAGAAAGATCAGACGGATGTTGATACGCTGGTCTCTAGATTCAGTGATATTATAGTTGACCTGACAAAAAATTGCATTGGACATAGTCAAGTCCAAGCGCCCCCATAGAAACAAATCTGGCCGTAACCACAAAAGGTGGTTTGACACTGCTTGTAACAATTCCTACAATGCAGTTAAGACGCTGGAAAATAGCTTTAACAAGGGCAATTTTGAAGTCCGCGATAAGCTGTTGGAGGCAAAGGCACTGCTTAACTGCACGGTCCGATCGAATAAACAGTGTTATTCTAAGGAAAAGATAGCACCCTGATAAATCCCAGCCCCATGTATTCTGGAATGCTATGGAGGACCTGAAAAATGTTGATAGGACTGTAAAGCAGGTTAACCATGTCAGCCTTGATCGGTGGTTCCGCCACTTTCACGACCTGTATAACAAACCCGCAACCCAGTTGTCACAGCTGCAGACGGAGGCGGTTCGAATTGCGCTGGCTGAGGACCATTTCACGCCATATTCTGACCCCTTTACTTTTCTGGACCTGGAGTCAATTGTCAAAAAGCTTAAGAACGGTAAGGCGTATTATGCGGACGGCATCGCGTATGATGTAATAAAGAAGGTTCTTACACCTTGGTCGGCCTTGTTTCTGCAGATATTCAACAAGGTATTGCTTACGGGCACATACCCCCAGGCCTGGAAGCCGGCATATATTGCCCCTTTGTATAAGAAGGGTGACCCGACCGACCCAAAAAACTACAGGGGGTTGGCAGTGGGCCCATGCCTGGGAAAGATTTTCAATGCCATGCTACAGCAGAGAATGCGTGCATGGATGGAGGGCCAAAATATACTGCCTGACCATCAGGCGGCCTTCAGAAAAAACATGCGTACCGCTGATCACCTGTTGGTGATAAATACACTCCAGGATCAGGCCCGGCATAAGGGCAGGGGATTGTACACGGCACTAGTCGACATGCGCCAGGCTTATGACAGTGTAAACAGAGAACTGTTGCTCTATAAGCTGGCTAGTAAAGGGTGCGATAACAGACTGTTGAGACTGGTGTCTTCAATGTACACGGACGTGCAGTACATTATTAAAGCCAACGGTCATATAAGCACGCCAATCATAACTACACGGGGTCTCAAGCAGGGTGACCCCCTGAGCCCACTTTTGTTCAATTTTTTCATTGCTGATATTATTCAACATCTGGGGGAGGTGGTTGAGGACAATGAGGTGCCATGGATAGGCGAGACAAGAGTACCTGGATGTTGCTTCGCCGATGATCTCATATTGACCTCATATAGCGTTGAAGCGCTCAATAAAATGTGTGAAGCCATGGACACTTACGCTGAGGCAAATGACCTCGCATACCACCCAGCAAAGTCTTGTCTTGTTGAGCTCAATGCCCCGAGTATCACTGAGGAAAAAACTCCTGTCTACCTTGGGGGTGCACCGTTGAAATGGGAGACTTCGGCACCTTACCTGGGCTTGGTGATGGGCCATGGTAAGAAAATGATGCCTAGAAATATGGAGGTAAAAGCAGCTTGTGCTGCGGCATCGTTGTCTTCACTGGCGATCAACCCAGCCAGAAGTATCAATGGATACGGCACTGAAACTATATGATGTGCTAGTGCAACCGATATCTCACTATGGGGCGGAAATATGGATTCCGTATTTGCATCCAAGACTTTATAAGTCTAAATCTAT
>JAXGGS010161305.1:0-17659 GCA_035585475.1 Armandia brevis
TTGCACAGTGGCAGGATAAGTTTTCTGCAGCAGTACTCAACGCAGACAAGGATTTTGGCATCATGCAGGAGATGTCTGAAAAGAGCAGCGCGCACGATCGCCTTAATGTGTACCGCAATAATGTTATGTATTCACTAACCAGTGCTCTGTCCGAACTCTTTCCAACCGTGCATAGTTTAATTGGCGATGCCGCATTCTTCACACTTGCCAAAGAATATGTGCGCGCAAACCTGCCAGGAACGCCAGTGCTTATTCATTATGGGCAAACATTCCCTGCATTTTTGACACAAAAAATTCAGCAAGAGCCAGCATTGTCATCGGTTTTGTATTTGCCGGATATGGCATCTCTTGAATTCGACTTGCATATGGCATTCCATGCAACCGATGCAGCGCCGCTGTGTGTTGCAGATCTCCAGGCGTTAGATGGGTGTGACTTGTCAACTTGCAGATTAATTGTGCACCCATCGATATACATGCGTTCTGTTCAATACCCTGTAGACAAAATATGGCGAGCACACCAGCAAGAAGACCTTTCTCAGCTTGAACAACTGAATATGCAACCGACAACAACATTTTTACTCGTTATGCGGACACAGAGCGGCGTAGAGGTGAGAAATTTACAACCTGGACAGTGGCACTTTATTCAATCATTACAGCAAGGAGACCTTATTGCAGAAGCAACAACCAGAGCATGCACAGAAGACGACAACTTTGATTTGGAACTACTTTTACAGCATCTGCTGTTTGATGGAACTTTTATACAAATAACACGAGGCAACGATCAATGATAGACACTATGAAAAAAGCAATTCACATGTGCAGTATGTTTCCACACAGCCTACTTGCTTTGATGGCAAGGTTTTCTATGGCAGGCGTTTTTTTACTGTCAGGGCGCACCAAGGTTTCGGGGTTTCTTGACGTAACAGATTCTGCAATATTCCTCTTCAAACACGAATACAAGGTGCCAATAGTGCCGGCTGAGCTAGCAGCACATATGGCGGCCTATGCCGAGCATCTATTTCCAGTATTGCTAATACTGGGGCTATGTAGCCGTTTAAGTGCGGGTGCGTTACTGGGAATGACGCTGGTAATTCAAATATTTGTATACCCTACAGCCTGGGCGACCCATTTGGGTTGGGCCGTTGCGTTGGTGTACATTATTTCCCAAGGTCCAGGAATGCTTTCACTGGATAAGATCATCATGTCTTCGATGAATAAAAAGCATGGTGGCTAGTAAGTCCTCTATGTAACAAAAATTGAAAAAACGATTTCTCGATGTAAGCATGCAACGAGATAGTTACGCAAGGCCCTGGCTAATCACTAGGGCCTTGTCGTTTGTAGAGTTCACTTCTTCGTGATGCAATGCACAACATCATGGCTGTGTATCCTTATTTATATACCCTAAGCATCGGATAGCTGCTGCGAGCGAGAGCATGCTGCTTCCAACGCCCGTTTGAACATCTGCTCCATACCGTCTTGTTGCATACTCTCTAGCGCCGAGGCAGTTACGCCTCCCTTGGAGGTAACCTCATCGGCAAGCTGTGTGTAACTACTTTCGCTACGCGAAGCCGCCAAACTTGCAGCACCCTGCATTACCGCTAATACCAATTTCTTTCCCTGATCCTCCGGTATGCCTAGCTGACTACTGCATTGTTGCATCTGCGCCAAAATAGAAAAATAGTACGCAGGGCCGCAACCAGCTAACGCTGTGAAAGCGTGCATGGATGCTTCATTTGGCAGCCAGAGGGTTTCTCCAAGCGCAGAAAACACTGTATCGATAATCGCGTTCTTACCTTCGGGACTATAGAAACCAGTAACACCTTGGTTTACCGCAACGGGGGTGTTGGGCATGGCGCGGATACAGGTTCGCTGCGTTGCTTGCATTACCTGTGCATGGGGAATACCTGCAGCCAAACTAATCACCAGCGTATCTGCCAGCATCTGCGTTTGCAGTGTTTGCGCTACCGCTACCAGTTGTACAGGCTTTACCGCCAGAATGACCACATGTGCATCGGCGACTGCTTCGGCCTGATCGTCAGTAGTGAATACACCGAGCGCTTGCAGAGGCTGTAAGAGCGTCTTTTGCCTTCTGCATGCTCTGATTGCTGCTGCTGGGTATCCGGCTGTAAGCAGCCCACGAATGCACGCCTGCGCCATGTTGCCGGCACCAATAAAAGCAATATTTGGTTCAGTCACTCTTGCCCCCTGTAGATGTGAGTTGGGTTATACGTTGGCACATTGCCAGTAGGTGTTCTGTGCTGGCATCTTGCCAACGACCAGTAATTTGATATGCAGCTAGAGCATGCATGAAAGACGATCGCAAAGCCGTATCGGGTTGCCAGTCGACCAAACGAGCAAAGCAGTTTGCTAGTGCTTGTTTTGAATCTGCGCTGAGCACCAAAGTATCTATGCTGTAAAACGCCTGACCAAGCACCACCAGTTTTTTTCCTGCGGCAATTGTTTCTATACCAACCGTTGAGTTGATGGTAACCACTGCCCTTGCCTGCGCTATAAGCTGCTCACTGGCAATATTTTCATCCAGCCAAATAGCACGCGGATGGGATTCAACGAGTTGGCGAACTACCTGCTGGTCGAGGATTTCTTTTGGATGGGGCTTACACACCAATTGCCAGTCTGGTGGTAGTTGTGTCATTGCATCCATAACGGCCTGCAACATGGTTTGCATACCATCTATCCATGGCGAATAGCGCAGTATTTGGCTGTCAGTCTGCATTTGCAACGGCACAAAAACATAGGCCGATGGAAGCGTGGCAAGTCTGTTCGATGCTCGCGATTTCGGGTAGGCAGGAAGACAATTCCAAGGCTCGTAGTCGGCTGAAATGCGCGGCATGCTATTGGCAAAATTGACTCCCTTTGCATCAACAGTGGTGTGCCCGGGCAACAGGCCATTTTCAAAATACAAACAACCCACTTCCAAACTGTGTGCAGCAGCAACCATGATTTCTTGTCGGTAACGCGCCCCATTCCATACACCCACATGTGTGGCATTGGTGCGTTTTAATAGTGCGCAATATCCGCTATATAACCACTGCGCGCGAATCGCGTTGACCCGCGCAAACAATCGCCAGCACCATTGCCATAGCCACGGGTGTTTGCGCTGCTCTTGTAGTGCGTAGTCGTCTGCAATCTGGCGTAGCCTATTGATTGGCATGGCGACGCTGGTCATTTTTACTGGGAAATATTTTGCATATACCACGCTACTGCCTGGCAAACCTTGCGCAAGCTGTTTGAAATACCCCTGATGGTGTCGGCGGGTAGCAAAAAAAAGAATTCGTGTAGACATGGATGCCAGATACATTCAATACAGACATTGTAATCTGCCTGCTGGTGTAAGCTGTGTTGCTTGTGCTTTTCCTTTTTTCGGCCATGCAATTTTCGCCCTCACGTGCTTTCGCCAACCGCCCACTCAGACTGGGCTTGGCGTGCCTTGTGCGCAACGAAGCAGACATTATTGTTAGCAATATCCGCTTTCATGCGCAACACGGCATAGATGCATTTTTTATCATAGACAACGGTTCTACCGACGGCACCAAAGCGCTGATAGAACAATTACAAACAGACTACGAAATTTACCTGTTTGATTTCTCTGGTAAAACCTACCAGCAAGCAAAGTGGATGCAGTGGCTTAACAAGGTAGCCAGGAAATACGGATGTGATCTGGTGTTTAACAACGACGCTGACGAGTTTTACCTTCCGTCACCCGGCACCAAATACCACGACCACCTTACCCGTAACGATTCGGTAGTAACGCTGCAAAGATTCAATATGGCGCTAGACCAGAACGCGCTCCGCAAGGACTATGCTTTTCATCAGGCGCAATGGAAAGTGTGCTGTCCTATTGCGTATAACCGCGACACCCAAATGAACCAAGACAGCGTGTGTATGCCGCTTGCTACAATTTCGCCAAAAGTAATCACCAACCCATTGGGACTGTACAAACTCAAAGGGGGGAATCACCGTGCAAAACATCTGTGGCAATGGCTCAACGGCAGACAACTAGATGGCATTGTGGTCATGCACTACCCAATTCGTAGCTACGCGCAATTTGCAGCCAATATCGCCCATAGAGAGCAACAGCTTGCCGCTGGTGCACGAATGGGATTTCACTACAAGCGATGGATAAGGCTCTACCAACAGGGCATGCTTGAAGCAGAGTTTTCGCGAATGCTGCTTACCGACGA
This sequence comes from Armandia brevis, assembly GCA_035585475.1. Classification (NCBI taxonomy): domain Eukaryota; kingdom Metazoa; phylum Annelida; class Polychaeta; family Opheliidae; genus Armandia; species Armandia brevis. Next base: position 4,203 of record JAXGGS010161305.1, read on the forward strand.
GGCCTGCGATCATTTATCGCGCTTCGGGGTAATTAGCAAATGTGCGCGTATGCAAGAGGCACTGGAAGCACTATGAAACGCATCGCGCTTTTACTCGGTTCACTCAGCGGCGCTGGTGCAGAAAAAACCCTGCTTACTCTCGCAGCCAGCCTGTCTAAAATTGGCGCTGAAGTCACGCTGATTTTGCTTGAGGATGCATGCGATTATCAACCGCCTGCCAGCGTGCGGCTGCACTTGTTAAATGGCGACAATACAAAGGCGCAACAGCAAGCGCTGCGCGAGTTCACACTGGAACAAAATTTTGATTTGTGCGTTACCAGCAGAATTGCAATGTACCCCTATATGGCTTCTGCCAACACCTATTGTTCGGTACACATTACCCCCACTGCCTGGATACGCAGCAGATGGTGGCAGTGGTTGCGCAAGGCAAAAAAAATTCGCCGTTTGCGTCGCAGCCACGCCAATGTGCAGCTAATCGCGCTATCGCAGGGTATCGCCAATGATCTGCAACACAATCTGGGCGTTCCGTCTGCGCAGATACGCATCATCCCTAATCCCTATGAAATAGCCAACATACGCTTGCTGGCAGATGGGCCAAGACCCATTCCGCAACGCTATGTTGTGTACATCGCCGCCCTAAAACCACGCAAACGCCACACAGATTTGTTGCATGCATTTGCTGCGCTTGCCGACACCAGACTGCAACTCCTGCTGGTCGGCAAAGGGCCGCTTGCACATCAACTACAACAGCTGGCAGACAAACTGGGCGTAGCAGAAAGAGTGCAATGGGTGGGATGGACTGCCAACCCCTACGTCTATATTCGACACGCCGAACTTTCTATGCTGGTTTCAGAAGCGGAGGGGCTACCGAGGGTTTTGGTAGAGTCGCTGATAATTGGAACTCCGGTGGTATCCACCAATTGCCCCAGCGGCCCTAACGAAGTACTAACTGGCGAGCTATCGCCGTATCTGGTTCCAGTTGGTAATGTCGCAGCAATAAGCGCAGCAATGACCGATGCACTGCATAGTTATCCAGATATTAGCCGACTCAATGTGGAAAGGTTTGACGCTGAAACAGTAGCACGCCAGTATCTCAATCTATACCGAGACACGCGCTAGATCACTCGAGTGCTTCAAAGCTATTTTCTTTGTTGTAGCGGTGAATTCTGACCAGGGTCACCATACACAGCACCACAAACAAAAACCCATAGTGACGAATGAAAAAAGCGTTACTCATCCCAATGATGAATGTGGTTGCCAATAGATAACACATCGGCCTGAACATCTGGCTTTTGAACAGACAAACCAACGGCAATAAAAAAAACAACAGCACCGCCACCAACCCAAAAATACCTTTCTCAACCCAAGCCTGCAGCACCACATTGTGCAAGTGTTTAAGCCGTACTTCATAGAGCCTGCCAGCTTCTTCGGTAATGCCGACCATATCGTTAATCCAGGTATAGCCCCTAGCTGAAATTGGATCCTCAGCCAAACTCTCTACTGTTGCTTGCCACATTTGTAGCCTATGCCCAACAGAACTGTTTTGGCTAAAGTTCTTAGCAAAAAAACCGTCTACTTCAGCCTGTATGAGCCCAACACGATGTTGCACTGGTGGGGTAAAAAATGCGCCAATTCCAATAACCACGACTATTGGAGCCGCCCACCAAAACCGTTGTATTTTGCGAAACTGAAAACACACCGCCAGCCCTGAAGCAGTTAAAAGTGCAGCCCAGCTTCCTCTGGTTTGCATAAGCACTAGTGCTACCAAACACAATGGTGTTGAAGCTATAACCAGCGCTCTCAGCACTTTATTGTGATGCTCTATTGCTAGTGACCAGGCCATCACCAAGGCTAGTGACAATACCCCAGAAGCCACAATAACCAGGCTAGTACCGGTTGTTGGTCTGGTGTGACCCAGCGCTAGGTACTTGTAAATAACGGCAAGACTTGCAATCCACATATACGCGCATAGCCCAACAAGCAATCCGGGTAAAAGCCAGCTGTTGTGCCGTATTGGGGCTAGTAAAAGGATTGTTGCGATAATCAAAACACCCAAATCTTTCTCTAGTTTATCGGTAGCCCATTTATTGGGCAGCGCCTGATACCCAACCCAGTCTGCCACCAAGTAACAGGCAAATACCAGTGCAATTAAAAGTTGTGATCTTCCCAATCGCAGTTTGTCTCTGGCCAAGACAATAATAATGCTTGCCAGTGCAATAAGCCCCATCAGCAAATAGATGTCTTTTGCGGTTCCGTACCACAATGCATACACAGCAAGAAATAACACCAGACACCCAGCCTCTAGCGCTCTGCCTTTATCGACAAGAATTCTGTCCAACACCGATTTAAATATGGGTCGCATATCAAGTATTCCTTGATGAATGTAATCTACGCTGAAAGACTTCTACTGCTTTGGGTTTGGCCAATACCCCTACCTGTTGCAAAGTAGCACATACTGCAGCGGGTGGAGCCAACCTTGCCATTTCTGCATCCAATGTACCTTGATCAAGCATTCGAACCCAACGTCTATAGTGGTTTCCCATTTTTGGATTTGCCTCTTGCAGCAACCTGGACCGATGCTCTACTGCCTCGATAAATCTCGCCCTGCTACGCAACGGAAAATGTAGCACACGAATCCCTGGTTCACTCCGCCCAGCAAAACCACCCAGCCAATGGCTAGCGCGGTGATTACCGCCGTGTACACGGAGTAACCCATGGTTGCACACCATAACCTTGCCGTGGATTTGGTTAAGCATTATTGACATAGCGTCTGTATCTAGAATCGCCGTTTTCGGCGTGCATATCGGGCTCACCACCATTTGATCGATTGCCGCAATATCTGTGCCCTGCACAAACGCTTCGTGGTTGGGCAGCATGTTATATCTAGGGCACAAAACACTCGCGCCAAAAGTACCCAATACATCTTTCAGATCGCCTGTTTCAGGAACCCAAAACTCATCAGCGTCGTTGGCAATTGACCAATCAGCACCTAGCTTGGTGCGGCTCAATATTGCCATTTCGGTTTTCCAGTTACTTTGCTGGTAATCCAATTCTGGCCTATGGATGCAGAGTATTTGATGATCGTTCGCCAGACGCTGCACTAATTCGTAGGTGCCATCGCTCGAACCATTGTCGATCACCACAAAGCAATCGACCCCCAAACCAGCATGAAACCGGATGGTATCTTCAATTATGTCTGCCTCGTTTCGCACCAGCAAATTCATCGACAGCCGTGGTGTGCGGCCAAGTAACTGCCTGTGGCTAACAAGGTGCAAAGCATTGCCCCACAGCAAACGACGACTCATGCCTGCAACATATCCAATTGCGTATGATCACAGAGCTGCACCTGCAACTGCTGTAGCACCTCTGCATAGTCGCTTTGCGGGTCGTTTGTCAGAGCAAAAATTCGTGCATTGGGAAGCATCCAACGCAGTGTCAGCATTACCGACGACAGATCACCAACAAAGGTGATAGTGCTATGCATGTCTGCGTAGAGACATTCCAGTGCAATGCCTGCTGGTAGCAGATAGTCAGCCCGTTCTCCGAGTGTATCTAGCGCGCAAGGTGGGTTTCTGGGGTGCTGTTTAATGCCTATACACGCGCCTTTTTCTTGCAGACTGCGCAGCAATGTATCCATAGTGGCGACATAGTGCGCCATGTTGGTCACCACCGAATAATGCGGCAGAGCAAATACGTGGGTGAGCTTGTGCACAAGCTTGCTATCAACCACAAACGTCTGCTGTGCTCTGGAAAAAAAATCGCGCATTCCGGGCGTGTGCATACATGCAGCTTCCAATTGCTCTGCTCTGCTCTGCAACAATGGATGCACCAATGCCGGAAAAAAAACACGGCATTGGGTAATCCAGCACGAAGCCCCAGTGGTCGGTGGGTTATGCCACCAACGCCCATAAAACAGTTTTTTTAACGTGTTATCAATTAGCCTATCGCCTGAAGTAAACGAGGCATTTCTGCCGATATAGCTGAATGTTCCTTCGTCAAGATAAATGCCCGTTGTTGGCTGTACTCTGGAAGCTCGGTGTATCACAAACTGAAATTCAACCCGTCTATCGCTACCAGTGAAAACACGCTTTGGCTTGAGTCTGTCGATAACAATAGCGAGCTGCGCAAACAGTTTTCGCCTGTGCTGTAACTTGCCTAGCTTACTGGTGTGGCGAGTAAACAAGTGGACTTTAGCAAAGGGGCTGTGCTGCCAATCCTGCAAAAGCTGTTGGTACAAATTACGTGTACCCGGTGGTTGGTCTATAACCAGTAGCTCATCGGTGCCATCGCCCTCAGCCAATGCTGTGGCTGTGGCCAACAACACGTGCAAGGGCGTAGATGCCACATAACAATCGGCCACAATAGATAGGTTGTATGGTTACTTGAGTGTGACCGTAACTTTCACTGTATCTGACCCAACCGCAATTGCTGCTTCATTAAAATCTGGAGCACCCAACCCGCTTTTTGCCATATTGGAATAACCGTGCGGTTCAAGCAATTGCCCGACCAAATTCGAACTCAAATTACCGTCGTTGTTTGTGTCTTGATACACACTAAATGCAAAAACATCTTCGGGTATATCAGTAAAAATAAAATGCATACGGTTACCGCGTATCCGTTTCATTTGCACAGAATAGGCTCGTGAAAAATCATTTGGATAGCCACCATTGCTATCAAAAAGCGCAACGCGAACCACGCCACCCTTGTTGGTGATGCCTCGTACTTTCACTTCAATATTGCCTGCCTGTAGTGCAGTAGAAGTAATGGCCAAAATAAAACCTGTCAATAACCCAGCTGTTCGCATGGTGACTCCTTAATGAAACGTAAAACAAGGGTGCATAGAGCACAACAAAAAGGACGTGCTGTCAAGCGCCTTTGCACACTTGTGCTGCAGTGCTTTTATGCTTCAACAACGCCGGATTGTGTATTCCCTTGCAGGATGTACCACAGCATACCGATTTGCTCGTGCAAAAAAAGCTGCCACATATCGATTCTAGCTGCGACCGAAAGGCTGTACACAAAAGACCGATAGTCGGTCTTATAGCCAACCACATCAGACCAACCTGCCTGTGCAAAGCTCATGATTGATCGGGGCATATGGTACGCACTGGTAATCAACAACCACCGCCCAGATGTATCAACCAACGAAGCAGATAAGAACGCGTTCTCACGCGTATTACGCGATCGCTTTTCAAAACGAATTCTGGTTTGTAGGGTTGGCCAATCCTCCAAATAGCTTTCAATCAAAGCACTCTCGCTAACCGGGTTACGGTAGAGCGTTCCATTGCCGCCAGTAATTAAAAGATTCGCTTCAGGGTAGCGCTCTGCCAAGCGAGCAAAGTGCAACCACCTATCACTTGCACCATTGGTTTGCAATTGCCCGGTTTGGGCGCTCATACGCGTATTAACAAAGCCGGTAAGCAACACAATGCCGTCGAGCTTATCCGGTACACCAAGCACTGGATAACTCTGTTCAAGCTGTCGTAACGCAACCGGGCCACTCACCACCGCAAAAATAAAATAGCTAGAGGCGATCCACAGTTGTATTTTGCCGAACCTGCGCAACAGCCCAAACGCTTGGCAAAGCGCCCAGAACAGCATGGCGATCAATAACAGGTTCACCGGGTACAAAAACCAAAACACTATTTTGCCCACTGCAAAGCTGCTTATGCCTAGCACGATGCTGCGCTACCGAATGGGAATAGTGTTAGTGAAAATTAAGACGATGTCCTGTTTTTACGCCGTGCGAGTTCGCGTAAACGCAGCGCATGCAAACGGATAAAGCCGGCTGCATCTTGCTGGTTATAGCTTCCCTGATCGTCTTCAAAAGTAGCGATATTACGATTGAACAGACTCATTCTTGAATCGCGTTTTAGCGTGCGTACATTGCCTTTGTATAGCTCAAGCGTAACTTCACCCTCAACACAGGTTTGGCTTTCATCAATCAACGCCTGCAACGCCACACGTTCGGGTGAAAACCAATAACCGTTGTATATCAATTCTGCATAACGCGGCATAAGCTCGTCTTTGAGATGCAACATCCCACCGTCTAGCGTAATAGACTCAATAGCTCGGTGCGCTTTAAGCAAAATACTTCCACCGGGAGTTTCATAACAACCACGAGACTTCATGCCTATGTAGCGGCTTTCCACAATATCGGCGCGTCCAATGCCGTGTTTACCACCTAGACGATTCAGCTCAGTCAACAGGGTAGCTGGCGACATAGCTGTACCATTTATGCTAACCGCATCACCGCGTTCGAAACCAATGCGTATTGCTTCTGGAGAATCAGGAGCATCCTGTATTGCGCTGGTGCGCTGCCACATAGCCTCAGAGGCGGGTTGCATCATGTCTTCTAATTCACCACCCTCATACGACGTGTGGAGCAAATTAGCGTCAATAGAATAGTCCGGCTTGTTGGCATTGCTGCTACCCGAATCTACGCCGTGCTCTCGACAATAAGCAAGCAAGGCTGTACGCGAATGCAGATCCCATTCGCGCCATGGTGCGATAACCTGAATGTCTGGATTCAGTGCATAGGCGCCAAGCTCAAAACGCACTTGATCATTACCCTTGCCGGTTGCGCCGTGGGAAATAGCATCGGCTGAAGTCTCAGCTGCAATTTCTACCAGTCGCTTGGCAATCAGGGGTCGCGCAATAGATGTACCGAGTAGGTATTCACCTTCGTACACTGCATTAGCACGAAACATGGGGAAGACATAATCGCGAACAAATACTTCGCGCAGGTCTTCAACATAAATTTCTTTTACGCCGAGCGAAGCTGCTCTTTTCCTTGCTGGCTCAAGCTCCTCACCCTGCCCAAGGTCTGCGGTGAAGGTCACAACTTCGCATTCGTAGCTGTGTTGTAACCAACGCAAAATTACCGATGTATCCAGTCCGCCTGAATAGGCCAGTACTACCTTGGCTGGTTTCTGTGGTGCGTTCATAGGGTGTTTACCTTTTCGAGTACTTCTAATACATGGCCGGGCACTTTCACTTTGCGCCATAGATGACGAATCACCCCTTGGCTATCAATAACAAAAGTACTTCTTTGTACGCCAATAAACGTTTTGCCATACATGCTGCGTGGCTGCATCACATCAAACAGTTTGCACAGGGTTTCGTCTGGATCGCTAATCAAGGGAAACGAGAAACCGTATTTACTACAAAACTTGTTATGCGACGCAATGCTCTCTCGCGAGACGCCAACAATTTGGGCATTGGCCTCGGTAAACGCCTGGTAGTGCTCGGTAAAATCCTTGCCTTCCTGGGTGCACCCGGGGGTGTCGTCCTTTGGATAAAAGTACAACACCAAATGCTTGCCGCGATAGTCTGCAAAACACTGCTCGCCTAGCGTGCTAGTAAAAGCAAAATCCTGCGGCAGACTGTCTCCAATGCCCAATGCGCGCATCGTACTTAGTCTTTTAAACGTACATTAAGCGCTTGCGGTCCCTTCGGACTGCTGCCCATAACGAAGAGCACTGGTATTTCTTCCTTGAGTTGAAAAGGAGGACATTGCAGCGCATTGCGATGGAAAAACACTTCTTCGTTTTGATACATCAAAAAGCCAAAGCCTTTTTTACGGTCGTACCACTTGATGGTTCCACTGCATATTTCTGCATCATCATCAATGCTATTACCCGGCTCTGGCGCTTCGTACTTCTGTCCAGAATGGGATGCAGATTTGGCAGCTGGCTTTGGTCCCTTGTTATTGTTACGGCGAGATTTTTGCGGGCCTCTTCTGTCTGTGTTTCTGCGTCCATGTCCTGCCTTCCCACTTTTTGCACAAGTCGAAGGCAGAAAGCTGGTTAAAAACAGCAACACCACAAAGCTTAAAATTGTATACCCCGCAGCAGCCTCAGCAAAGCCAAGCCCTTTTTGGGTATATAAATATGCATCAATCAAGCCAAGTGCCAGACTTCCTATAAGAATATTTCGTATCGTTTGTTTCTTTGTCATTCATACTTTCCTGTATAAAAATTATTTAACCACAATGCAAAACGCATTGCTCCATAACCACTGATCGACCAGAGGATCTTCCCTTGCTAGCCAGCAACTCAAAGCCAAACTCTATTTTAGAAGCACTCAACCCCCAGCAGGCCGAAGCCGCTGGATTCTCAGGTGACAACCTCATAGTACTAGCCGGGGCGGGCAGTGGTAAAACCAGAGTACTGGTTCACCGCATCGTTTGGTTACTAACCGAACATAATTTTCGCCCGCACAACATTATGGCGGTGACCTTCACTAACAAAGCTGCGCGCGAATTGCGAGACCGAATCGAAAAATACACCCAGGGACCCATTCAGGGTATGGCTGTAGGTACTTTCCACGGTCTTGCGCATCGGCTGTTACGCAGCCACTGGCAAGAAGCTGGTCTAGACGAACAGTTTCAGGTGATTGACAGCGATGATCAACTCCGCCTTATTAAGCGGATTATGCGTGAAATGCAAATTGATGACTCACGCTGGCAACCAAACCAAGTGCAGTATTTTATCAACCAACAGAAGGATGAGTGCCGTCGTGCGAAAAATGTGCAGGCAGAAGATTTTTTCCAAAAAACGCTTGCACGAGTGTACACACGTTATGAAGAAAGTTGTATCCGCAGTTCGCTCGTCGATTTTGGCGAACTCTTATTTGCTGCCTACGAGCTCTGGTTAAAGAGTCCACAGCTACTCCAGCACTACCAGCAAAAATACAAACACGTGTTGGTTGATGAATTTCAAGATACCAATGGCGTGCAGTACAAATGGCTCAAGGTGCTCTGCCAAGGCAATGTGCCAATTACTGTGGTCGGCGATGATGACCAATCCATTTACGGTTGGCGCGGTGCGCAGGTTGAAAACCTTGATCGCTTCCAAAAAGACTTTCCCGACGTACAACTGGTGCGGCTCGAACAAAACTACCGGTCGCCAGGCACCGTTCTTGAAGCAGCCAACAAGGTAATAGGAAACAACCAGCAACGGTTGGGCAAACACCTCTGGACGCAAGCCGAAGAAGGCGAGCAAATTAACCTCTATGCAGCGGTTAACGATCTGGAAGAAGCCAGGTACGTTGTCGAAAGTCTGCGCAATGCCCACATTGACGATGGCGCAAACTACAAAGACATGGCGATACTCTACAGATCAAACGCCCAAACCCGTGTGCTCGAAGAAGCCCTGCTGCACCAAACTGTGCCCTACCGCATCTATGGCGGTTTACGCTTTTATGAACGCGCCGAAATTAAAAATGCAATTGCCTACCTGCGGTTGGTGCACAACTCGCTTGACGATAGCGCCTTCGAACGCATCATCAATCTGCCGCCACGCGGCATAGGCGAAAAAACTATCGACCATGTTCGCTCTATAGCCAGAGAAACAGATTCCACCCTATGGCACGCGCTTAGCCAATGGCTCAACTGCGAACCAGGCGGACGAGCGGCAATCACCCTGCAAAGTTTCATGATGCTCATTCAGCGACTGAAAGAAAAAACCAGTGTCATGCCACTCCACGAAAAAATTGAGTGCCTCATTCAAGACAGCAGCCTGTACAACTACCACGCAAATGAAAAAGGCAAGCTCGGTGAATCGCGTATTGAAAATCTTACTGAGCTACTCCGTGCTGCAAAGCAATTTGAAGAAGAGTGCAACGACGAAGACCCGGTTGCCGCCTTCCTTGCCCACGCTTCTCTCGAAGCAAGCGAACACCAAGCAGAAGACCATCAAGATGCCGTACAGCTAATGACACTGCATTCATCTAAAGGTTTGGAATTTCCGCACGTATTCCTTACCGGACTAGAAGAAGGACTGTTCCCCCATTCACTCAGCATGCACGATCCAGCTAAGCTTGAAGAAGAGCGCCGACTTTGTTATGTGGGTATAACCCGGGCGATGAAAAAACTATACATCTCTTATGCCGAAAGTCGCATGATGCGTGGTTCAATAAACGCATCGGTTCCTTCACGGTTTATCGCTGAAATTCCCAAAGAGCTAATCCACGAAGTGCGTATGCATTCAACATTCAGCTACGCCAACCCAAGCTCCGGGTCAGACTATGGATCCAAAAAAGAATATAGCAGCGCATCGACTCCAATCAGCAACAAAGAAGTACCAGATACTATTTTGTCTATCGGCATACGAGTACAGCATCCTTTATTCGGCGCTGGCGTAGTACTTAACTATGAAGGCAAAGGCGACAATGCCAGAGTGTTAGTAAATTTTGATAGACACGGTAGTAAATGGTTAGTTGTCGGCTACGCCAAACTCTCAAAAATTGAGTAGAGGTACAGCTATGAAAACCGAATACAGCAGTATTGTGGCAATGGGCAATGGCAATGTTATTGGGGCAGAAAACACCCTACCCTGGCATTTACCAGAAGACTTGCGGCATTTTCGTGAACACACCTGGAATAAGGCCGTGGTAATGGGGCGTAAAACATTTGAATCGCTCCCCAAAACCCTGCCAAACAGACACCACATTGTGCTTACTAGGCAAGAGTCGATAAATAATGAAGAAGTTGATATTTGCCCCACTGTAGAATCTGCATGTCGGAACGCAGAAAACTATAATGCGCATCACCACCAGCACGAAGTAATGATTATTGGTGGCGAGCAAATTTACCAATTGTTCATGACACTGGTAAACACAATTTATATTACAGAGATAGATACAAACATACGCGGCGATGCATATTTCCCCAAGCTTGACGACGACCTATGGCATAAAGAAACCATTGAGCCATGGTTCAGGTCAGCAAACGGGATACGCTACAGACACACCACATGGAAGCGGAGCATGATTCTATGAAATCAGTCGCAATAGCTGTCGTTATTTTTGCGTTCCTTCTCACCTCGTGTTCGGGTGAAAAAAAACCCAAACCCTGGGATAAATTTTCTGATGACCCCAACGTTTTCATCGACAAAAATAGTGATGGCGAAGTGCTTGCAGCCAAAGCCATGCTCAACGGTGTGCAGCATGGTCTCACCGAGCAATACAATAATTCTGGGCATCTCTCGAGTAGAAAAATGTTTGTTAACGGCAGGGAACAAGGTCCAGCTGTTTACTACTACGACTCAGGAAAAATCCAGGTTGAAATAGATTTTCATAACGGACAACCACACGGCGAATACCGATCCTATTACGAAAACGGCACTATCCACCGTGTGAAATTTTTTGAGAACGGCCAGTCTGTCGGCCAGACAACTGCCTACTTTCCCAATGGCAAAATTCAGGTCGTACAAAGCTATAAAAGTGGAAGACTGCATGGCCCAACCGATTTTTTTGACCCCAATGGCAAACTGGTAAAACGCAGTACCTATATTTTGGGCGAACTACTGCGCAACGAATTCCCCGATGAAGAGGGAAAAATTGATGGCGAACTGGTAAACCCACCGGAAAGCAATTGATACCCCCACTCCATTTACACTCTTGATACAAACACTGCTCTTCGTCGCAATTGGCGGCAGTCTGGGCGCACTGCTACGCTATGGCTGTAGTGTGTGGCTTGCCAGCAATGCTTTTCCCTGGAGCACACTAACCGTTAATGTGCTGGGCAGCATCGCCATTGGCATGCTCTTCGTATCTGGGCAACATTGGCATATGCATGCTTGGGTGCGCCCACTCCTACAAATTGGTTTACTCGGCGCTTTTACCACCTTTTCTACCCTGTCTCTCGATGCGCTGCAACTACTCCAGCAACAACGTTTGCTAGCAGCGGCAATCTACATGTTGGGTAGTCTGGGTGGCGGCCTACTTGCTGCCTATGTGGGCATGCGCCTTGCCCAAATTCTCTTTTTTCGTTTTTCGTAATTGCCCATGCGTCCTTTGGTTTTTCACCCAATTATTTCGGCCATCCTCTTTGTGCTGATTGGCATTACGCTGGTATTTGCTCTACTGCAATTTCACCTCACGGCAGGCAGCATTCCTCGCACCCAAATTCCCGTAAGCCAAACCCCCAAACTGCACCCACTCGATGAAGTGATACTCGACAACCTCCGCTACCTTTCTCGCAGCAATACGCTGGATGCACTCTTTGTCCCGCAACGTGAGGTGTCACTTGATGGCTTTCAAATTCAGCGTTGCCAAACTACGCAAAGCGATTACCACAGCTTTGCACAATGGGCAAAATTTAACGGCGTTGCACAGCGCTTCATCCCCGCCGATGCACCGTCAGATGACCTGAAAACCCTGTTTCAAGAACACTCACTACTCGGCAGATTGCAGGCCCCCATTACCGGCGTGAACTACTACCAAGCACAGGCCTACTGCAAAGCGGCTGGCGGCAGACTGCCAACCAACGACGAATGGGAAGCTGCGGCAAGCGGCAAAAATCAGCGAATCTACCCCTGGGGTAATAGCTTCGAAAAAAAAATGTGGCAATACCGCAATCCAATTTTAAACGTAATAAACCACTGCGAAACCTACCCAGAATCTGCCACGCCAAGCGGGATTTTGGATTTAGCAAACAGTGTTTCAGAGTGGACAACAAACCAAGACAAAGCACCAGTATTGCGCGGTGGAAATCCACTTAACAGACCAATTGAATTACACGCACTCAACCTGGTTGAGAAAGCTCTACCCGCAGATTTTGCATCGCAGTTTGTCGGTTTCCGCTGTGCGTTTGATCAACCGGTACCACCTGCCCCTTGGGGAACAAAGCTTGCCCCTATCCCAGTTGAACAAGGCACCTACACGCTAGGAACACCAGCAGAAGCCCGGCTACCTTCTTTGGTACAAAAGCTCGACCAATCACTTATAGAAGTTGCCAACCTGCTCAGAGTTGATCAAGAAAAAAGTTCGCAACAACTATCGGTTAGCACCTACGAAATTACCGTTTCCCAATACGCCAGTTTTTTACGCGATCCACTGGTTTCGCTTGGCTTGTTTGCCAACAAAGCAGAACCCAAAGGCCATAGCTATACCCCAACCAACTGGCAAGCACAACGCAACAAACCAAACAACCCTGTAGTGGGTGTTAGCTGGTGGGATGCCTACGCTTTCGCTAACTGGGTAGACGGAAGGCTGCCAACCCTTGAGGAATGGAATCAGTTATTTGGCGGTAACAATGCCAACCTCTATCCCTGGGGGGATGCCTATGTAGCCGACAGGGCAATAGTGCGCGAAGATAATAAAGAACCCCTACGGGAAGCATTAGCAGTAGCAGACTCAAACGATGCCAACAGTCAGGGTGTAGTCGGTCTGGCTGGCAATGTGTCTGAATGGACTTCCAGCATCTATCTTGGCGATGGCCAACATATGCTGATAATCAAAGGCGGTAATTTCCTGCTACAAGGCAAAGAAGCTGCGCGGATTGATTACACCGCCAGAGCACCTGCTTACCACCGTTCGGCCGCGCTTGGTTTCAGAGTAATGTTTGACGACGAATAGCAAACCAGCCAGGTTTTGTGTATAGCTAACCCAAAAAACTGCGTATCAGCAGCATTGACCCGCTCATTCCGAGGATTAACCGCACAACCACCATT
>JAXGGS010161638.1:7378-17652 GCA_035585475.1 Armandia brevis
TATATTAATGTGAAGTGTTCTGTTGAAATGATGAATGCGTTTGGCATTTCGTCATTAAATGAAGCAGCATACGTGTGTGAATTAACCGTCGTAAAGTGATGTACATTTGGTTATTCAATATTTGTTGGCTAAGAAAATGAATCGTAGTTCTATCCGGCGTAGCTTTCCAAATATCTTATTTAATCAAACGATTTTATGTGTCATTTATATTCGAAGGCTTGCTTCTTTGCGCAATAAATGTATGCATTTTTGATGACAGATAAATTTGCTGCCATTTTATATATTAGATCCGTAATTTTGTGCACTCAATCGTAGCTTTCTCATTAATTAAATGGACACTAACTCACTCTTCTAAATTTTATTGTGTTTCATATGACCCTCTTAATTTGAACGCTTGCAGTTTAGCTCAAGATTGACTTGTATGTATCATGTGTGAGTGTGAATGCATGGAATAAATTCTGACTAATATGGGAGCGTCATTGCAGCTTATGAAGCTTTACATGTAGAAGCCTTGTGTGCCCAGTGGAATTTCACTTGTGATAGGCTACTGGATGGTGTCTGTGTGAATACTACTCGCTCACATGTATATATACTACTTGTACATTTAGCGGTACAGTCTCTTATATCTAACTTATGTCTACACTACCAGTTGGTAGAATGTGCCTGTTTAATCACAAGGTTCAGACCAATGGAAAAAACAACTACGAGCAGGGTTTCATTTCCATCATCTTAGTAGTCATGGTTACCACCGTGTAAAAATGATAACATCGTGCGTGCGTGTTGTATATCATAACAAAAACGCTTTTTTTCTTGATGTTGGTGTGTCTTGTGGAATCCCTTTATTTGCTGTAATTGCATTTTAACTGTAAAACACTAGTAACTGGTAATAAATACCTTGTAATTACACCTACTACGGAGTTCCCAAATAACTACATGTTTATTTAGTGTATTCATATACATGTTTGTTCATTATCAATCAGTTAGCAATAATTGACTAAAACTAATATAGTTAAAAAGACCTATTTATACAAGTATCGGTATATATTTAATAATTAGTGCCTATATCCATTGTTCTGCTGACTGAGTAAGGTGGGCCTCCATCACTCGCCATGCTGCTTCGGGGTCTAATTCTGTCTGATCTCTTGCCAAAACCCACAAGTTAGAATTTCTCAATACTTTGGTCTGGATAAGAATGATAATTTCATATAATTATTCCTGGTTACGTCTGCATGTTATGTTATCGATAAGACGCCAAAACAAGATTTGCTTTACTAACCGGGTCTCCCTCTCGGAGTGTTCCCTTTTTGTCTCGTACACACCAGGTTTCCTGAGTTTCAAATGAAATCACAAGGGAGGGGCCTTCGTCTGACATGGCTCCGTGAATGATCTACGAGCAAATATAGCGGTACGATTACAGCACAAGCATAAGTCTCCATGTCTAATAAAAGTAGAATGAAACATATTGTGATCCTCACATCAACGTTGTGCACATCTATTATCCTTTTCTCCAGAACGCATCCCATTTCTCGGCATCTTTTAATTGGGTCAGCAAGAATTTGGAAACCCTAAAAACAATTGATGATCATGATGTTTTTGTTCATGCATAACATTCGGTGTATACTTATCAAATAATGATCACAGTGAAGCACTTTTACACAGTACTTACCCTAGTGTAGCACCAGTCTTCTAATATTTCTAAATTCCCCTGTGCTTGAGCCTTTGGAAAATAATGGCGTGTTGTTATTATACATGGAAATATTCAAGCCTTTCTCGAAAAACGCGAATTCCTGTTTTTATACCTCTAAAATGTTTGGAATAAATTCTCTCTGGCATTTTCTGATGAAATTCTCTTTCTCGAAACCAGGTTCCAACTTATGAATCTCAGTCATAACCTTGGACAATTCCGTTGGGGCAAATAATCCTCCTGCAAATACGAAAGGTTACAAACACGTAAATTAACGTTTACAGTGTTTCTTGGACAACGGCATAATAACACGTACAAATACATGTTTATACACCGGTATATTCAGTAGGTAGAAGGACTTTACGTACCTAATACACCCGAAACTCTATCTGTGACAGAACGACCTGCCCTTGCCAATATATGGTCACTTTCGTCATATTTGTTTTTGGCATCAAACATTTCTGAAAAGAAATAAACTAATGTCTAGCAAATGATTCTACAAATGAAACTGTGCAAGCTCAGCGTAACGGAGTGAATCTGTTTACTCACTATGAACAAACTGATTATTTTCCTTAAAACTCGACCAGGCTTGTTGGAATTTTGTATCCTTGTGCATCACCACTTCTGTCGCGTCGCTGAAATATGGAAATCAATCAATCAAATCAATGATGCTATTCTGGCAAGCTGGTAACGCTTAATATCACACATGAAGGGGAGGTACATACGTATTCTCTTCCATAGCTTCTACATCAACTTCTTCTACTGCTTTCCTTCTTCGGAGTTCGACTGTGCGGAGACACAAATATATTAAATGCCTGTAATTCTAACACAACACCATAGGTAATTTTATGAAGGGGGTATGTATTATAAATGATAACTAACCTGGTGGTCGGTACAAATTGACCCGATCGTGCGCAACGCTGTCTAACTCCGATTTTACTGCTTTGGCGCCCTACAATTTAATATAATCTGGGTAATTTACAGCATTAAAATATGTCATGTTCTAACATAATATTGAATACATGTACATGTATTATCATACAGGTAGTGTTCAAACTTACTTCTGCGACGCTCTTAAATACTTGACTCTGTGCTATGGATTCGGTAGACTTTCCAATCGTTTCGGCAGTTTTTCCCACTGTTTTACCTACTTCACTGAAAATTTGTTTGCTCTTTTTTCCCAACTCTGTTTTCTCAGCATCCGATAGCGTCTGTGAGAAAAATGTAGTTACATGAATATGGTTATGACTGAAAAAAATGTCTTATGCTGTTTGGCTTTTTAATTTTCACATGTGCCAGCGTTTCTAATTTGTGCATGTCACCTACATCTTTCAACTTCTCAGATATATCTCCTATTTTATCTTTCAAAACATCTGATCCTTTTGATGTTTCTGACCCTATGGAGTCCTGAAAGTAAATTTTGAGTGTATATACTGTTGCTTATTTAGAAAAGTTCAGACACAAATTAGCAGTATCTTGAAAACTTACGAATTTCTGTCTTGCTTTTTGTAGAGCCTCTGAATTTTCCAGGTCTTTGGCTTCATCTCGAAACTTTTTTAAATTATCCTAAAACACAACCCGGAATCAGATAAACATTGAAAATAGCTTGGTGAGATGATATGATAAGTAATTCTTATGCAATATTCATTTACCTTCATTTCTTTGTTTTGAGTGAAGTCCTGTCTGATGTTTTCAACCCAATCTTTAAAAAAACTTCTTTTATTTGATAAAGATCGAATTTGAAGCTGAAAGTGAAGGAGTATATTAAAGTATGTTTGATATATGAATAAGATGCCGCATCTTTAGAACATTGATCTGTAAGTAACTGGTTTTAATTTCACCTGATAATATAATGACGAGTTTAAATTGATTGGGGTGACAAGTCTTTGGTGGAACGCTCTCGAATCCCCGACCCTCCAACTCTGTGTGTTTATGGACATACATCTGGCACATTGTAAATTCACTTGTTCTATTTGTCTCTGTAAAGATAAGCGGTACACTATTTTCATAAGGCAAATTATCAAGGTGACAGTTGTCAAAGACGTGACAGCAGTCACATGCCCTGACGAATATCATGAACACGGTCTAGTGTAACATGAACACCGGCATAACCATCTCATGGGGGAGTAAATGACCCGGAGTTAATATCATTGGTGTACATTAGGACTGAATGTAGAAGTGAAATATGAGCAATTTAAACAAAAACAGATGGATTGAAATCATCTCAGTTTAATGTTTTCTGGGTGATGTAACAAAACCTACCCCGACCTACCCTTTACTTTAAGGGACTTATGGAGAAACATCATATTATCGCCCAGAGGTTAAGCATCGCACAAATCGTTTCTCGCGTTTCGGAATCACAGTTAGTGTTCAGTAATAGAAAGAAGTCACAAATTACAGATTAAACGTCAATGAAAAGAACGGAACTTACAGATTGTAATTTAAGAACCTGCGTGCACCGCACGGCAGCTTGACTTATCCTCAACATTTTTCTATGACACAAGGGGACATGAGTTACTGAGATGTGGGTCAGGTCTAAGGTCAAGGACTGACCTTTTCACCTTAGATTGGTTTACGCTTCCCAAAATTTTCCGAACTCTTCGCTATGTAAGCAGCATCACACGGCCAGACATCGGTGAACCAGTTCATGTATGCATGTAGTAAAAGGCAAACTAACTTCAGCATCTGATGAACATACTTAAAGACTTCACATTTTAATGATTCTCTCTACTCTAAGGTTGGTGCAACGAACAAACAGTTTGCCTCGATATCCTACACGGGTTTCTGCTCAGTTGGCATCTATAAAATTCGAATAATTAAGCAAAATTATACATTTAATCCTTCACGATCTCTTTGTTGATGTACATGCACACCTCATCGGGTGTGCTTGTATGTTGCACATAACCCCAATTGGCTCTCCACTCTACTGGAAGAGTCGCCCGTGTATTGAATGCAAACTTGATTATATTCCAGCATTGCACATCATCTGTAGCATCTGCTGCCGTTGCCAGGAGCGAGGCCATGGAGGCTGGGGGAGGAAAAACCGATGGACCATCTTGTGGATTCTGTGGTCATGGACGGGAGGCCAGAACTATCTGTGGCACTTTGCACGAACATGAATCTAGCGACAAAGAGACGACAGTCGCTCATCACAAATGTCTAGTAAGTACACCTCATTTACTTCACCAGACTTGTTTGAGATATGAAATTTGACTATTTTATTGTAGATTAAAATTAAAACTTGAAATTTATGTACTGGATGTCAACATTTGCCTTAACTTATCATTAATTGGGTTTACACTTATTTTCAGCAATATTCAGCTCTGCTTGTGCAATACAAATTTGACAAATTCGGAGGCTTTAAAGTGGAGAAGGTCAAGGGAGAATTGAAACGAGCTAAGCGGCTGGTAAGCTGAACACGTAGACTGATATTTATAAAAACATTTTGCACACATCTTATTCTTTCTAATCCACTTGTTTACAAAACTCCTGCGCGACCTGTTTCAGAAATGCAGCATATGTAAGGACAGAAAGAAACCCAGACCCAAGAGAACCACCGGTGCTTCAGCTGGATGTGCTTACGAGAAATGCTCCAAAACTTTTCATTTTTACTGTGCCAAGCAAAGCAAATCTGCACTCACCAAGCGAATGGAGAAAAGGCTGGAAAGTGGTGATATCATAGTTTTGTACAGGTGCAAGATCATCTCTATTCTATATCCCCCATGATATATCGTTACAATATATTTACCTAGTGTAAGACCGCTTAGTATAATGGGTTGCGTTTTTACTTTCAGGGTTTTCTGTGGACCTGAGCATATGAGGAAGTACACAGAGTCTGAAAATGACGACCTTGGTAAGTCTCAAACAGCATTCGAGATTTCACTTTCATCAAAACCATCGTGCACTGAATTGTATAAATCAAGTGTTGTAATTTACCGAAATTATTTCAGGAAAGCTCGAAGCTATGAGCGACAGCGATGACACGGGAGACGAGGAAGAACAAACTGTAAAACAGTCAAGACAAAGTCAAAACTCCAGTCAAGAATCACAGAGCTCAACCCTCGATGAACCGTACCCAGTACATTTGATTCAGACACCGATCGTCCTAGGTACTGTAAAAATAGCAGAGAATGTGACACCACCAGACAACAACGACGATGCCGAAGACTGTAAACCTCCCCGCAGTAATGGCACGAGTTCCATGCAATCTTTTACTTCCAAGAGGCGGCTATCCGGGGATTCCAGAGGCTCTTCCCCCGCATTAAAGAAGAGAAAGAGCAGCAGTCCATCCACCGAAGCCGGTAATTGGATGGCTAATTTCATTTTAAGGTTTGATCATTCACCGAGTTTAGAATACAATACATTATAATAATTTGTTGTTCATCCTCAGATGATTTAGTAATCTGTTTTTCGGACGTGCACGACTTTG
Source organism: Armandia brevis (assembly GCA_035585475.1). NCBI lineage: Eukaryota > Metazoa > Annelida > Polychaeta > Opheliidae > Armandia > Armandia brevis. The sequence goes on from JAXGGS010161638.1 coordinate 13,492, forward strand.
ACGATGTGTTCACAGCTCGTGCAAAGTCTTTATTTGGAGTTGATGAGGACAAAGTTCACATATGGCATGGCGGTCCTGTGGACGTCAGCAGATTACAGATGATCTGGTACATGTCAGATCTTGTTAAAAGAATCAGGTACTACTCTATTTATACTTTTCTCTGATAGCTTCCATATACATATATTCTATGTCCTGAACACTAACCCCCTCCTTGTTCTATTTTAGCAACCTCACCAACGATCGCTCCGAGTTCAAGCCGCTGTACAATATCATATTCTCCCTCGGGGAAGAATCGCTACGTAAATACGACGAAGGGGCTAGCGCCTTGCATTTGGGTGAAGATAATGGCCATCTCGAGAAAAATGTTATCCAAACGAAAGTAGATGACCTCCGGGAAACGCTGGACAAACTTAACCGCGAGCAGGAGGGTGAATTGGCGATTTTACTGAAGGAGACTGACGTGAACACGCACGTGCTTTACGTGCAGCTGTCTAGTGTGCTAGACCCGGACTGTTACATCAGGCGCACGCTCACCAGGCAGCTATTTGAATGCGAGCAGGACACGATGATAGAAAACCACACCGCCAGCACCGATATATCGACAAGCACCGAGTTTACTCTGCTGAAGGAGAAGTTGAGGCGAGATGCTCCGTCAGCGAAGGTTTTCTCGTATCCGTGTGACGATTTCCTGCGCGTGAAGCAGCCGGACTCGGCGTGCGGTCGTCTGTTCCGACACTACACGCGGCGCATCGACAAGCAGCCCAACAGCAAATCTCTGATCGTCTTCATCGGTCCCATGAACACAGAAATTGTGGTTTACAGACTTTACATCAGGCAATGTATGGAGAGCGTTCTGCGCGATCACTCGTCTAAGTCAGATGAGATCTTGTTTGTATTTGATGTTGGGCCTGAATTAGGCATCACTAATCTATCTGAAATGTTGCCCACCTCTTCTGAAAACTCAATCGTTACTTCGTGGACTGCCCACGACCCAGGTCATCTACCGGTCACATGTACCATTCAGAGATTTGAACCGAAGTCGTAAATGTTGAAAAAGTACGATTTTCTAAAATGAAGAAATTGTCCGGAATGGTGCTGTGGAAGAGTGACACAAAACGTGATGCTTTGTGTTTTGTAAAGAATTTAACTTGCAACATCTGTGTTCAACTAATCAAGTCTGGTGACAGTAAAATCCATCTTATTAAGGCTTTAAAATTGTATTGGCATGTTAGTTGTAGATTCGATTGACCGTGCTAAATGAACATGTGCAGATTTTGAGCTAGGTTAGAGCTTTAGTACATGTATGCCCTGTTAGTTGTTATTTTGTTTTCCTCGTTGTCTGGTTGGCACTTGTCAATGATAAATAGATTTAGATCATCTATATTTGTACATTTTATCTCGTTAATATATATTCGTCTATAAACCATTGCCATATTATATTCGCAATTAAATTGCATTCGACAGTATAGCAGAATTATCATTAGATGATATATGATATAGGAACTTGTGTATAGGACGATTTGTCATTCTTTTCAATCCTTTTGTTAACTTTCGATTAACCTCATGTTAGGTTTTACTGTTCAATTATTTACGTAAACTATCCTTGAACTTAAAGTCCCAAGCACATATTTGTTCCTCAAAAAGTTACTCTGATATTAATTTGCAAGATGTCAGCCCTCAAGTCTATACTATGCGATCATGTGAAATCATCTTATCATTGAAATGTATATCGGGTAGAACACAAAACCAGTGATTTATGCCCAACCATCACAATATACAACGTAGTAATGTTACAGGTTTTCAAATTTGGTTAACGACCGTGTAAGAACAAACCGTAGCAATTGGAAAATTAACAGTGATTGAATTTTGTTCCTTCAGCGGAATTTCAAATAAATTTTATTCTCTTCAGCTTTGTATGTCAATACGGATACGTTTTGAATGTATCAGGCACTTTTCTCGTCATCAGAAAAGCGATCAGAGTTTATACGAGAGAATGTACCGGGGTAGGTCATTGTGAAGAAACAGGCGCATGGCAATAGCGATGACACATACCCCGGTAGGTGGTACTGCGCAATTTATTTGGAGAACATAAATATTCATATTTACACACAAAATGCAGGCAAAGGTTAAACTATCGTAATGGGCCGGTAAAAAAACACAAGGGTTAAATTCCACGAACAACACGTTATCAAACGAGAGTCGATTGGAATTCGTCATTGAATTGATCCATGAATTACATTGAATCCATGAACCAAGGCTGGCCGTTCTTATGTCGACGTTTTGTGAGAATTTCGCATCCTTTATCTGTGACAAGGAGGGTGTGTTCGAACTGTGCCGATCTTTTACCGTCCTGGGTTACAGCTGTCCAGTTATCAGGCCAAGTTACGTCCCTCCACGTTCCTGAAATTATATACCAACACGTATAAAATAAACGACAATCGACAATGTCATTTTATCAGGTGAAATATACCGGTGTTTAGCACGATTGACCGTGCTATATGAACATGTCTGTAGCCGGAGTGCTTTACGACAATAAAACCTTAAACCTTAAACCTTAAACGTATATATTCTGTAGTAGTTTTAATAGCCATGCAAGTACATGTAGTCCACTACGCTCCATATACAGTAGAACCAGGTGATAACGCGACAGGCGGGGTGTGTGGTAAAGAAGAAAGAATACAGTACCAGGATTACTATACGTGAATATTGGACTGCTTTATAAAATTCAATAGATGAACCATAACAGGGTATATGTCAGACCCACGTTATATTGAAGACCGCGAAGGTCTACTGTACATGTCATCATTGCAGGCTACCCTGCAACCTTTATACACGTATTGCGCAAGCATGCCATTACTATCGAGCAAGTGGGGTTTCAGATTTCTCCTTGTAAAATCTCACCTTCAGATATCATCGGTTCTATCGTAAAAGCATGACCTGGTTTCATTACTCCTACAGCTTTGTTCTCTGTAAAACAAACAATTCGTTTTGTATATTTGGTCATGTTGATAGTCTTTTACTTCATAATTATGCAGTTCACGATTACAAAAACTTACTGGCATAGTGAGGTATGCTTGGCGCCGTGTGGAAAAGTCTGCAAGGAAATAATATAAATTTAAAATGGATTTTCAGTGCCGATAAGCAATAAATAATTACAAATGGAACATATTTAGGCGGATTATAAAATCTATTACCTGTGTATTCCGTGTCCACAGTAACTCCTAACAACCGAGTAACCTTTAGACTGGGCTTCTTTTTGAATGACATCACCAACTTCTCGGTACCGTGTACCTGGTCTCACTGATAGCACGGAAAAGCAATTAAGATTGGCTTCAAACCTACAATATTATTACATGTGTCTAATGCAATCAGAGAATGACCAATACAGCTTTTACTTACCAAGATCTATAGCCTTCGCCAGACAAGAATGTGTCACAGAGACTAAGTTTTTACTTTTTTCGTCCACGTTACCAACGAAAAACGTTTCGTTCAGGTCTCCATGGAAACCGCGATGATATGTGGTAATGTCGACTGAAATACACATATATTTTTTTTACCATACATGGACAGCAATCGATTACTTCTGATCATGTGATAAGAATGAAGGGATTTACCATTAACGATATCTCCGTCTTCTAGCGGTCTGGTGTCGGGTATTCCGTGACAAATGACTTCATTCACAGATGTGCAGCACGATTTAGGAAAGTTGTAGTAGTTTAGAGGAGAAGGGTAGCATTCCTTCTCGACACACGCCTCGTGTACCAGTCTGTCGATCTCCTCCCCCGTCACTCCAATCCCGATAGCGGCCCCAGCCACGTCTATCACCTCACGCCCCAGCTGCAAACCACAAATACATGTATATTAATACATGTACTTGTACTATGCAATGCTGACAGTCAGCAATGGACATTCAAATGCACGGGGTATATGGTGATAACCGCATGTTAATTTGCCACGGTTTAAAATCGATATAATGTACACAGTGATATACATGTATATATATGTAGAAGTATATGTATATATATGTAGACGTATATGTAAATATATGTAGATGTATATGTATATATATGTAGATGTAATATATATGTAGAAGTATATGTATATATATGTAGAAGTATATGTATATATATGTAGAAGTATATGTATATATATGTAGATGTA
>JAXGGS010161749.1:0-17652 GCA_035585475.1 Armandia brevis
CCTTACCGCAGTTATGACGTCACCTAACCCTGGTGAGTATATGTGCTGCTGAGACTTCCTCAATCAACATTTAACTAGTGTTTGTTTTACTTATGAGTGATGAGTTGTTTGTTTTTTTGGCTGAGATGTGTTTCCTCACAGAATTTGTCAGAGTATTGGCTTAACTCAGACTCATCCTTTTCGATGCTCATTATAGGTTGATAAATGCTATAATTGTGAGTGAGGTTTATTTACAGATAATGTGAATGTTGGCCTGATTGCCGGTGCAGCAGCGGGAGGGCTCACTCTAATCCTAGTAATCATCCTGATTCTGTGCATAAATCAAAGGTACATCTATCATTTTATTTTGTTTGTTACAATGTTTGTTGTCTATGAATTTGATATCACTTCATTATAGCTCATCAACTTTCAGGAGGAAGGAAGAAAACTTCCAAAAATCACAAACTCAGCATCCGGCCACTGACAACGCAATTTACTGCATCCCTGATATAGTTTCAGAAAACATTGCAGATAGTTTAGATAACCATCTATATGCAGCCCTAGAATATCAACAGAATGTTATTATAGAGGAGAGTGCGATGCCCGAGGTTTGTGCAAATCGCAATGGAAGTGATGAAAACATCAACCAATATCATACTATCACAGAGCAATGATATTTCAATAATTCATATTAAATGTTATGGTTAATAGAATTTGCACAGTAAGTAGTACAGTCACAGCACACACATAGTATTTACGATAACAAAACATAGTAGTAGAATATCACACACTGCACGCACATATAATTAATTTGACGTCTTTAAATACATAGTATTTCGATAATTTGTTCAATTTTTCAACGTGCGTACATTTGATATTTTTGGTGCTTTGGGTATAGTTCACATTAGCTTACATTTTTTAATGCTTGAAAAGCAGGGTATGCAATTCCAATGGTTTCGTAATAAAGTGCGCTACCGATAACGTATTGCGGTCACCGTGGTGCGTATTCAACAAAATGAACATGAATTTACAATATGAAACACGACACCAGGAGCTGTCACGACACAGGACTTGTGTTCAGATAGCCCCAGTCTTGAGTTCGACGCAAACGTGTATATGCATGTGTAATTTACTGCACGTAGTTAATTTGTCGATTGGTTAATCAAATATTCACCCACTTGCCATATGTTCTCCTCATCATCGTATACATCTGATCTAATCTAGTCAAATATATTCGCCTGATCAACGAGAAGAAATGATTGAGATGGGATTGTAAGGATTATTAACTTCTATCAAATCGAGCTTTCTCATATCATAATTTGAGCGTTTACATTTGTGATCTGATGTACACGGGGTTAAATGAAATGATAAAGAAACAGAATTAGGCCCATCCAGAAGTTGATATTTAAAAGTAATATTGTTAATAACTAGTAGACGTACACCGACAACCAGGTCATCAGTTCAGACTGCAGTCCTAAATTGACAACCCTTAGTCCACACTCCAGTTTTAAATAACTTAAATCGCAAAATAAATATTTTATAAAACTTCGATCCCTTCTAGCATTCAGTTACATCAAAAACTGCTTATGGTCGGAAATACGCTCACAATACGCTCAAGTCCAACAATAATACACCGACTAAAGTCGACTATAATAGCTATAGTTATTATCATGTAGGCCACCATTGTTTCATGCCTTAGATAATCATTAAGTTCAGTTACAGAAGCCATGGTAAACATAAAACAAATACTGATAAGTAATTACAAATAATTGATGAGATCACCATTGATAGTTCAATTCGAACGAGTAATAATTCTAGTCATGATTAGTATTGCACCGGTGTATCCTGATGTGCAGACGGTCTGACATCCCTGTTAGCATGGATAACATGATAACCTCGATCTTGTTATTTGTACTGCAGTTAATTTCTTTTATCAAGATTAGAAGAGAGTTCACGAGGGATTCATATCCGATATGCCTATGCCATGTCGTATAGGCACTACCTTTTTTATGTTGCATGACTTAGGTAACGCACAGCAAACGTGTATTTTATACTGGATCTTTGGCCAAATTCGCTTAGGTGTTTATGTAAGTTTATCTGTTTTTATTGCTCTTATAATAACCAAAATTTTCCAAATGTTTTTATGACTTGATATATTCTTAAACAATGTGACACTTTGATACACGGAAGTCAAGTATCGATCCTGGTTCTGTTCGACCCAAAATACGGCATGACTTGATGTCAGATTAACAGGGTGTCTTCATTTATATATAAACCATGTGTACAATTACACTTCACTCCCCGTTGGGCTTGGGTGATCTCAAGACGAAGTCAAAGTCAAAAAATGCTTTATTGCTGAAATACATCTGACAGGCCATTCATTCGCCTACACGGCGTACAGATTGATCACCTGCTATGACAAGTAGCAGCAGGCGCGTTTCAGGATATTCGCCTGGGGTCAATAATGTGACAGGTGACCAGCTAATCTTATGATGGCGGCCTGAGCTGGGACACAGGTGCCTGGCTGGGGTACATGCTCAGATAATTCCAGTATCTGCACACATTCGGATCGACTGTACTTGAGTAATGTTGGTTGAGAAATCTTAGAGTGCTCAGTGTTTTATTAAATTGTTGTGTAGGGACAATCCTATATATAAAAGTGGTGAGTGGTTAGTTTATCGGAGTTTATAGTAGTTTTCCGTCTAACTATCGCAGCAATCACCGATGTTTATACGATCTGAGATAAGTGTGTCAATATTGTAACACATTAATATTAAAACTAACCGCATCCGTTATTAACATCATAATTGGCCTGTGTTATCTGACATTATCGCTGAAATATGTTGACTTTTACATTGTGTCTGTGGTGTCTACGCTTCAGTATATGACGTCACACCGGGAAACAGGACAATCGGGAAGCTGCTTAATTATATTCAGTGTCGAGACGGGCGGGTGGTGAGATTTGTCTATTTCATTTGGATTAGATTGGAGTTCGGACACATTTATCTGTTTTCATCCAGCAATGAAATGTATCCATATAAAGACATGATACGGATATTGACTCTTGTGCTAGGCTACTGGGCGCTGGCAGCAAACGGCAATGGTGAGTACATAGTTCAACAATATACATGTATATAACATGCAATTATTGTGCTGAATAATCACTTTTCGACTACTTCATGATATATACGTATCTTACAGTATAAATATAAAGTATTCGGGTAGAATGATACAATACAATTTTAGATTTGTTGATGTAATACAGGTCAGCCGGACTGCCAATACGGATTTTACAACACTGGACAGGGATGCGTCAATAGATGTTCCACTGGCTGTGTTGGAGACTCCAATCGCTGTAATAAAACAACAGGAGCGTGCAGCTGGGGGTGTGACTATGGTTGGTGGGGAACTATGTGTAATAATAGTTGTTCCACTAGCTGTAAGGGGAACCCCAGGAGATGTGACCAACAAACCGGAGGCTGCACTGATGGATGTGATTATGGCAAGTGGGGATATACCTGTGAGAAATCCTGCAACATTAACTGCAAGTGGAGAAAAGATGCTGAGGAATGTCACGAGGACACTGGCTACTGTCATGATGGTTGTTATGATAGTAACTGGGGAGATCAATGTGAGCACAGATGTTCGCCTCACTGCAAGGGTGGACAGGATCGATGTGACAGGAATAACGGAACATGTGAAAGTGGTTGTGATGATGGTTGGACTGGATCTAGATGTGCGTGTTCTATAGGGTGTATGAATTCACAGTGTAATGAAACGACGTCTATCTGTACCCAGGGATGTACTTCAGGGTACTGGGGAATCAAGTGTGACCAGATTTGTTCAGGTAAATGTGCGGGCAATAGCCCTACCACTTGTGACAGAGCTACTGGTGAATGTTTGAACGGCTGTAAGGATGGCTGGTGGGGAGAAACGTGCCACAACATTTGTCAGCGACGCTGTCTGAACTCTCGATGTCGCGAAACAACAGGAATTTGCACAGACGGATGTAAAGCTGGATTTTGGGGGGGCACATGTGACCTAGCGTGCTCAAGTAACTGCGCAGGCCAAGAAAAAATATGTGATAGGAACTCTGGTAAATGTTCATCAGGATGTAACATAGGATGGCGAGGAGACACCTGTGACACTAGCTGTAAGCAGGGATGTCGAGAAAGTGGATGTGACCAAGAATCGGGAGAATGTACACGCGGGTGTGATGCAGGATACTGGGGAAGTCGATGTGACTCCTGCCCACAAAACTGTAAGAGGAGTAGAAATGAATGTGACAAGAATTCTGGCAAGTGTCTGGATGGATGTGAAGACGGTTGGAGTGGCGAACAATGCAAATCTTCTTGTCCACAGACATGTTTAAATTCAAGATGCAATCAATATAATGGAGTGTGCACTAGTGGATGCAAATCCGGTTACTATGGAGAGTATTGCGGCAGTGAATGTCCGGCTAATTGTTCCCCGACAGGTGCTATATGTGACAGTACCACAGGGCAGTGTCTACACGGCTGTAAGCGGGGCTACTGGGGAGATACCTGTGACAGGGAATGTCCTGCTGACTGCCTAAACTCATGTGATGCAGGGACCGGACACTGCACGTCCTGTGTAACCGGGAAATGGGGAGACACATGTAGAGGACAATGTAACAGGAACTGTAAACAACGATCCTGCCACCAATCCTCCAGAGAATGTACATGGGGATGTGTGACCGGCTACTGGGGAAGTTCCTGCACAGAGAGATGTAACCGGCATTGTAAACGTGACACCTGTGATCCCCAGAACGGTCACTGTACAGATGGATGTGATGCCGGTCACTGGGGTGATAAGTGTGAGAAAACATGTAGCTCTGGTTGTCAGGAAGGCGGGGATATATGCAATAGCAAAGCCGGGGCATGCATATGTAAACCTGGTTACTGGGGTTATACATGTGATCAAACATGTAACAGGAATTGTCTGACATCCACATGTGACCGATATAATGGTCACTGTACTGATGGATGCAGAGATGGTTACTGGCGTGACATGTGTGATCAGAAATGTAGTTCTACTTGTACAGCCTGTGCACGGAATGATGGAAATGCTTGTCATGGATGTCCTGTAGGATATTGGGGCAGTAATTGTAAGTCTGACTGCCCCGATACATGTAAGGAAGATGTCTGTAATCAAGAGGATGGAGCCTGTTCTCATGGATGTAAATCACCTGTGTTATGGGGCGACTTCTGTGACAAGGCATGCGGAGAGAACTGTGACAATCAGGAGTGTGACAGTTATAATGGGCACTGTCTGCAGTGTGATACTGAATATTGGGGGAAATTCTGTAATACAGAATGTAGCAGGAACTGTGTAGGACAAATATGTAACAAGAAGAATGGCACTTGTACACAGGGATGTCTTGAGGGTCACTGGGGATATGCATGTGCAGAAGAGTGTAACATCGGTTGCAAAGGTGATGTCTGTCGTCAGTCTCTCGGTGTATGTGTGCATGGATGCAAGCAAGGAGGTCCCTCGGAAAACTGGTATACTGGAGACCTCTGCTCTACAGTGATACGTAAGTCGGGACTCCTTTCATAGTCAATTAGTTTGCATCTATATCTACCGAGCACCACTTAATGAATGGCCCTTACTTTAAAACAAACTCATGTTAATCAGGTAGATCTGTAGGTTGAATTATACGTTGCTTACCCGAATGTGATGTTCTATGTTTTAGGTGCCAATGTGAAAGTAGAAGAATTCAAAATATTCTCAGATTTTGATTCCTCATTTGTTGTCACTTGGTCATCCACCATACCTAAACCTATAGCCAGCTTCTATGGATTCACTCTGGTCTACCTGAATGTGACGATCAACTTCAACAACACCAAAAACACTTATTCCCACATGATCGATAATGTTCCTATTGGAAATATCTTCACTGTCTCTATCAGTATCTACAGGATTGACGGAAGTGGAGACTTGCAGCCTATCCCTGGTACACAGTGTGTCCAGACAGCTGGCGATCCATCAAATGCTGCACTGGTTGTAGGAGCTGTTGCTGGTGTTCTGATCATTGTCGGCATTATCATAGTTATATTTGTTGTACTCAAAAGACGGTAAGATAATATTAGTATAAATAATCTTTAGAAAAAATTATCTGTCATATTTTGGTCACCCAGAGCTTGTCAGTTTATAAAGGACTTCAATTCAATACCTTACATCCTTCACATTGTCTATTAAATGGAACAATTCGGCACTCTACAATCAACAATTCAACCTATATTTTCATTAGACACAAATATTTTTTCCGGACTTAATAGAGTTGTTTGAAACTTACATCATTACTTATTACCATATTTTACAAAAATTATACGAATCTAATGATGAACTTGATGTATATCTTAGCGCTTGTAAAGGAAACAGAAATGTAAGTAATTGTTGTGGAACTGATGGTGTCGTTGAGGTAGAGAATACATATGACTACATAGATTTACCAGAGAGACCGCAAGAGGGACAGTATGAAGGGCTGGATCAGTCTCAAATTCCAAGAGTCTATGGTAAATAATCGTCACAAATGGAATATATATAAATGATTAAATAATCATCTTTATTTTGTTACCATTACTACGCAACATAACAGTATTTTCATTATTTCCAGTCAATAATGCCATTACAGGTCCATATACTGAGCTAACCACAGTCGCACAGTGAACAGAAGTCCTCAGTGAAACCTAATGAAATAAGGCACTATTCTATTGCTAACTGCTTTTTAACAGAGGCTTATAAGGGACAAGTGTTGTCAGTTTAGTATAATAATTTTATTAATGTATATTTGCGTTCATTTATCCCAGAAGGAAATTATACATAGTCACAGTTTATTCAATTATATTAAATTTATATTAACAGTTGTATATCAACATTTTTTAATATGATATTATACATTGCGAATAATGGCTAATATGCATACGCATATGACACTTGTTTAATGTATTATTTTTAATCCATGCAACGTCAATAAATCAGCTGTGTCATAAACAATCAAATGAATGGAGGTATGTTTCATTTAAATATTGTTTTATGCCATTTCGTCATCCGTCTCTCAACTATAAAGAACCAGACCATACTATTGCGATATATAACATTCATTCACTCCACGTGCGTGAAATACAAAATGACGGTATGCTAAAATTAAATGTGTTGACGTTCCAATTATTTATTGCCGCCAGAACAACCATTGATACCAACTCCGGATCCATCATGGTGGATATCGTTCTATAATGATGTTATGTCCTCTACAACCGCAGATAATAGCTACTCTATATCTGGTACTTTTTTTATATACTTTAGTTTCTGCGATTCAGATTTCGCTGGAATGTGAATGTAATCTCCGAGATGGTTTCATCTTTTTTCTAGACACCAGCTTCCCCGCGACGTTGCTTGCATGACGTCGCCTAAACCAGGTGAAAATATTTGCAGCAGAGACTTTCACAGTAAAGTGTTCAGGCCATATAAAATTAATAGGTTGTTTCTAAGGCCTCGCCCGCATGGGCCTGAGACCCCCACCCCCTCTTTTTATTAGGTATATCGCAAAAAAAAACTGCGGTCCCTAATTTCACAGAAGAAAACACACACAAAATCCATGCCGCCCCAACGTTACAAGGAAGAAAAAAAGAGAAATCAAAAGAATATATACCCCAAACCGACTCACAAACAAGAAATACCCCCTAAATGTGTCTAAAACCCCTTAAAATGGGCCAAATATTTAAAATAAGAGGCTCCTGCCGCCCCTACTGATTCGCGGGCCCGCCGCCCCCCTAAATTCCTGGTGAAAAAACAAACAAACTTAATTTGGTGGGGCCTAAGTAGTCTTTAATTTACTTGCTATCAGTTGATATAATCAATGATATAACTGATTGGTGTTTCCTGAGAGAAACTGTTAGTGTTGGTCTGATTGCCGGAGCAGCCGCAGGAGGGCTCCTAGTTATTCTCATAACCATATTAATTGTGTGCATATATCAAAGGTGCGTGACTCTTTGAATGGTATGATTTGTTTATAGCAAAGGCTGTAAATCTGCCGAGTGCTGTGGTTCATAAAATATTCTGATTTCTAACAATTACAGACAAACTTTACTGCACAAAAACTTCTAAGCTCTGGATGTGGGTGGTAGAGTATTGATACTAATTCAAGGCGTTCGAGTTAAATCCACTCGCTTAATATAATGTTTGAAATGGAATTGGCACGATGGCTAACTACACTGCTAGTCCTACGAATGTGGAAATAGTATAGTATAGAGGAAATCAATCATAAATATGATCGATGCCGTTATAAAATAAAATATCTTAATATTAAAATGTATTAAAGAGTTGCCCAAACTAAGTCTGCCACCACAGTGTGACAGCCAATTACTTGATCGGCAATATGTTATTATTTCTATAAATGTCTAGTTTTACAGTTATTCCAGTTCAGCTTGGTCTACTAGCTTTCGGCATTTTTATTCCACATATTTCGCTTTGCTTTCAGTTCCAGGTTATGTTTACACAAGCCTGTATATGTTTGATAAATCATCCGATATCATGCCGGTTAGTGGCGTAGTAACGTTTCCTCTGTAAGTGAACTTAGAACAGGTTTTCAACTCGCGGTTGAATCTGAAGTAATCACAACCTGGGTCATTTAGACAGAGAACGGAACAGTGTAATCTGTTCTTAGTCGGTTCCGTTTCCTCTTCCATGGCCAGGTTAATACAGGGACTGCTGAGGTTGATCGGTTCTGCCCTCAACATTCGTAGTTTTCCTAAAATATATGTAACAGTTGATATTCAATACTTTGTCCGATTTGAGGTTAATATATGTTATCTTTATCACGTCGTGAATCATTGATGGCTTATTTTCATTCTTTAGTAGTGGTTTTGGAGGTATAGCGGGATCACTGGGAATTTAGCAATCCAATTCAAGCGAAAATAAAATAAATTGTCTGATTGTGAGGGTGGTTTGTAACCTTATTAGACTATGGCGTTTCCTTAGTCAGCTGACTTGTATGATTACTAGGGTTTCTTTTCAGTCTAAAGTACACGGCTTACGGGATGTTTGGAACTAGAAACATACGCATTGGTTTATCACAAAATGTCGCCTTACCGTCACAGACCATCTCGTCCACGTTGATATCATCTAGGGTTTTCCCGACCAGAGCAGGTGGAGAGACACAAGGTGTGCTGGACAAGACCAGAGGAATCCCAGCTGCCAGCGCCATCTTCATCCATCTCATCGTACAGTCACAGTGAAGTGGTAAACCTCTCAGGTTTATTGTATCAAACCCTAACCTCAAATCACACATGTTTGGCAGAAACTTTAGACCAGAGGTGTATCCTAGACCAACATCTTCCACATTTGCAGGCAATACATTCAGGTCAACAACACGGAATGAAGTAATTGAATTGTTATAAATGTGCAGCTGCTGTAAACTGACAAGAGGTGTGACGTCGGGAATCTGCATCAAAGAATTTCGCCCCAAATACAACGTGTTCATGTTTGTTAGTGGCTCTAGTCGTGACCTTGTGATGTATTGTATAAGACATCTTTGCATGGACAATACGGTAAGGTAGGATGCCCCTACACCTTCGAATCTAGGGATATCAGTATATGCTGTGTCTGACAGTACAAGTTGTCTGATATACGTAGACGGTAAATTGACGACATCATTGTTTTGGTTGTTAAAGTTATTGCCTGAAAGTACATACTTCTGTAAGTTTGGTGCCAATTGCGAGAAGTGAGGTATGTTATCCAAATTGTTAAAATCGATAAAGAAACGAACGCAGTTTGGCAAAGCATTTATATCTGGCACGGCTGTTAGTCTGTTGTTGGTCAGATAAAGCCATTCAATAGCATTCAGAGCTGAAAGTCGTCCTGTATCAATGGTGTCCATCAGATTATTGTCCAGCCAGAGTTTAAGCAGTGTCCCCGCTACGGATGAAAGATCCGGGAATTCAGTTAGCACGTTGTTCCTCAATTTCATCAGCTTGAGATTGGAAAAGGCGGGGAAGGAGTCGATGGTGGCGATCTGATTGAAGTCCAGAGTTAAGTCTAAAGCGTCTCCAGGAATATCGCCAGGTACAGCTGTTAAAGATTCAGAGGATCTGTCATATGTGGTTCCTCGAGATTCCAAAACAATTAACATTAAGCTCAGAAGCACCACCAGTAGATTCCAGATGGACGACATTCTTGAATTGTTGTTTTATTTCCAGTTTTCCTGCCTCAGCTTTGCGTCTCACTTCGATGGACTTTCTCTTTCTACCCAGTCTAGATTCATGTAACTTGTTTTAGTTGAAGTACTCGGATCTTCAAACAAAGGCGCATTAGTAAAAAGTTTATTGGTTTCTACTTTTCCTAGTATGCTCAATGAGCTCTTTCCTGAAGGTAATTAGTACATTTTGGATACATGCCATAAATCAAAGCTTCCTTTGTTCCTTGATACTTCGAAGTCGTACAATCCAATAATTATTGACTAGGGTCGTCAGTGCGGAAATGTTTAAGCTCTTGTCTTTGTTTCTAAATGAATAACATTCAGCAAAAATTAATCTAGTATCCGGTCGCCCATTCTTCTGGTATCATATTTCACGTTCAATATTAATTTTGTAAAAGGTCGAGATCACCCATTCTTTTAGTATCATGTGTCACATATAGGATAACACCCTGATGAACACACTCCTTTGGAATAATATTTAGGCCCCATAAAATTAATAAGTCGTTTCTCTTTTTTTTTGCCTGAGAGGAAGAGTGCGGGCGGCAGGTCAAGTTTTAAAAAAGAAAACATTTGGCCAAGAAGGGGGCGGCAGTTTTTTTTTTTTCACCATAAATTTAGAGGGGCGGCGGGCCCGCGAATCAGTAGGGGCGGCAGGTGCCTTGTTTGTGTGTGTGAAAAATTTGGCCCATTTTAAGGTGTTTTGGGCACATTTAGGGGGCCTGAGAAACAACTTATTAATCTTATATGGCCTTATCATATTATTAATGGGAAAATACATTGTCTCGATTGAAACTAAGAGTATCGGCAAATGACACTCCAACCACACAAACTTGAACATATGGAGCAAGAGTACACATACTATCCTTAATCTTTGGATTATCATAATGATGGTATATGAAAAAGAATTAATCATCAATATGGATAATGATAGCTATGGCAGCGTGTAGGCATATCTACACATTACTCCTAACATATCGATCGGACACCAGGCCCAAGAGAAAAGAAAGTATTGTTATCACTATTACTATTACTTGAATGTTGAATAATATTCTCTATCAGATCCGGAGGCTTCCTTGTTTTACATACTGGAAGTAAGTACTACAAAACATTTCTATTACTGCTTGGTCATAGACGACCAGTAATAGTCAACTCAGACATGTTGAATAAGTATATGAACAAAGTATCAATCACAATTGTTAAAAATAAAACATGAGAGTAATGATTACGCTACAACCCGCATGGATATGATCACTCTTGCCGATTTAGAGTTTTCATAATTGATTAGTCTGTTTGAGTAAATAGTTATTACTAGCTATTACTACGCATGAAGAATAGCATACTTATTTGATTCCGAAATATGTCATTGTTTTTTCAGAATTAATATCAACGATTGATAGAATCTGGGTATTTATGGGTTTCACTCAGTCAGAGAAAATACAATGGATAAAGGAAAATGGATTAATAATAAATTGGCCTATAATAAACAATGAATTTTATTCATATGCAAAGGAAGCGCTGGTACAGCAGATCATAAGCTGGTAGAGGTCATCTATATCCCTAGTTTCCTGGAACTAATTGACTAACACTAATACTAATGGTGAGTACTCTAATAATACCAATGGAGTATGAATATTCCTTTGAATTAAATTGTTTCCCAAAGTGATAGCATTACACAAGATAGTAATCACTTAGAATCATTTGCCCTTTTTGGAAAAGTAAAGTTCACTGAAGGTAATGGTTTACGTTAAAATCGGATAACCGTTATCAATGTTCTAAATCTTTCACGGATATACAACACAGTTACCTGTATTATCCACAAGCAAGTAATAAGTCTGACTTGAAACTGAAATATAACGCATTTACAAATATACATGCTTAACCTGATCTTTCGTTGAATTAATTATCTAACTCCGACACAAAAGTAATGTAAAATAATGTCATATGGTCGATATAACGCGGTATTCTATACGACAAATCCAAACAAACGATATCTCGGAGATCACTGACGGTTTCTTTGACGACTATTTTCTATCATGCTCAGCACGAGTGTTTGGAAGCTGGACAGGACATATGATTGTTACTGTTTATAATACAGTGTTGGACAACACTGCCAGCATGTTAACCTTCAGAAGCTGGATTTATTTCTTTCATTATCAGAGACAGCACAGAATCTGATTATACCTGTAATTCACAGGGGCGCATTCTACCTGAAATTTCTCCAATGCCAAATTAAGGAAAAACAAGTATACATTTTAAATTGCTGTTCTTCGTAAGATGAGCAGGTTAACTTGTTACTCAGCTACTACGAACCGTTTGCCGCTCATCTCACACGTATACTGCTGAAGTAACACAGATTGAGATGGGATTAAACAGATGTCTAACGTCAACCCTAGAACAGAGAATTTGGACAAGTTGTAGTTGGTTTCAATCATACATAAAAGCAATACGTGATACCTAGATGATATAGAAAATGTAAATATTAAAAAGTATACTAGTGCTGCCCAAACTAATTTTGCCGCCACAATTCGGCCACCACTTACAATATTTCGGTCATTCTACTAATCTCTAGTTCTACCATTGTTCAGTTCAGTTTGGTCTATTAGCTTTGGGCGGTTTAATTCACATATTTCGCTTTGCTTTCAGTTCCAGGTTAAATTCACACAAGCCTGTATATGTTTGACAAATCATCCGATATCATGCCGGTTAGGGGTGTGGTAACATTTCCTCTGTAAGTGAATTTAGAACAGGTTTTCAACTCGCCACTGAATCTGAAGTAATCACAACCTGGGTCATTCAGACAGAGAACGGAACAGTGTAACTCGCTCTGAGTTGGTTCCACATTTTCTTCCATGTCCAGGTTAATACATGGACTGCTGAGGTTGATTGGTTCAGCTCCGAACGATCGTAATTTTCCTAAAGTACAACGTATATGAGAATTATTAGTTTGATATTTAATTCTTTGGTCAATTTGTTTGATTTGAGGTTGATATGTATTATCTTAATCACGTTGCAAATTATTGACGGGTTATTTCATTGTTTATTTTGTTATAGTCTTGCGGAATCAGGGAGGAATTTACAATCCACTCCAAGTGAGAATAGAATAGATGGTTACAAGTCAGGCACTCGTGTTTCGTAACATAATATTTAACGATAATAGACCACTGCGGTTCCTTAATTAACTTTAATTAAGTTTCTTCTATCTAAAGGACACGGGATTTTTACATTCTAGTAATATTAACATTAGTTTATCAAATAATTTATCCTTACCGTCACAGACCATCTCGTCCACGCTGATATTATCCAGAGTTCTCCCGACCAGAGCAGGTGGAGAGAGACAAGGTGTGTTGGACAAAGTCAGAGGAATCCCAGCTGCCAGCGCCATCTTCATCCATCTCATCTTACAGTCACAGTGAAGTGGTAAACCACTCAGGTCTATTGTGGTAAATCCAGACCTCAGATCGCACATGTTCGGCAGAGATATCAGTTCACCAGAGTAGGCCAGATTTACCACTTCCACAGTCGCTGGCATCTTATTAAAGTCACTCACAGAGAAGGAGGTCATTGATATTGCATTCATGTACTTGTAACATCTTTAAACTGGCAAGATGTGTGACATCAGGAATCTGCATCAAAGGATTTCCCCCTAAATACAACCCTTGCATGCTAGTTAGGTTCTCAAGTCTTGAGCTAGTTATGAATCGTATTAGACAATTTTGCATGTTCAATGTTGTCAGTGATGATACACCAGCCCCTGTAAATCTAGGGATATCTGTATATTTAGTGTCTATTAGTAACATAGTCCTGATAGTCGTGGTGGGTAAATTAACCACATCACTGTTGAGGTTGTCTAGGTTATTGCCAGAGAGTACGTAAGTAGCCACCTTTGGCATCAATTGCGTCAAATTAGGTATTTCAGCAAGCTTGTTGAAGTCGATGCAGAAATAAAGGCAGTTTGGCAGTGCATTGACATCCGGCACAGCTGTGAGTTTATTATTAGTCAGAGTAAGCCATGTGAGAGAATTCAGAGCTGAAATCCGTCCAATATCCATGGTGTCAATCAGATTATTGTCCAGCCAGAGATTCAGTAGTGTCCCCGCAACAGAAGACAGATCCGGGAAATCAGTAAGCCAGTTGTTCCTCAGTTTCAGCAGCTTGAGATCAGAGAATGCAGGAAATGAGTCAATGGCAGCGATCTGATTGAAGTCCAGAGTTAGGTTCGTTGCATCTCCAGGAATATCTCCTGGTACAGCGGTCAAGGATTCAGATGATCTGTCATATGTGGTGCCTTGTGATCCCAAAATTATCGATATTAAGCTCAGAAGCGCCAACGGCAGATTTAAGCTGGACGACATTGTTGAATATCTGTTATTTCCAGTTTACAACTTTCTGTAGGTTCTGTAGATTCATAAACAAGCAAGGAGACTCTTTTTTGAAAAGACCCAGCTAAATGGGTCACATGGGTGGACTGTCTCCTTTTATAGAACATAGATTTACGTAGCTCGGTGTTGCTGAAGTACATAGATCTCCTGACAAAGAAGCATTAGTGAAAGCTCTATTGGTTTCCAATTTTTCTAATACCCTCAAAGACAGATCACAAATTCTAGCACTTATCTGTGGGTAATAATTACATCTTGGGTACTTGCTATCACACCTCCTTTGATCATTGATACTTTGAAGTTGTACAACCGACGAGTTATTGATCAGGGTCCTCAGTGCGGAAATGAGTAAGCTCTTTTCTTTTGTTATTAAAAGAATTGCATTTTGCGAAGATCTATTCATTTCGTACCCGATCGCCCGTTCTTCAGGTATCATATTTCACGTTCAATATTAATTTTGTAAAGTAAGGAACACGCCACCATTTTAGAAGATTGTTTATTATATCATGAAATACCGCAAGCGAAAAGAAATCATTGGCATTGCACTCTAAACACACAAACCTAAATATATGTAGGATAACTAAACACAATATTGATAGAGGTTGTTTCACGTGTATGATCACGTCTTAACACAGTAATATTGGATCATTGGAAATTTAGGAACTCACTGGACGATTAAAAGTAGCAGTTGTTTTTATTCAAGGCGCTTTTTCTATTTAAATAGGTTCAACATCTAAACGCGATCATCTTTATAATTATGGTATGTCAAAGAAAGGATTGTTAGTTTATGATTTTGATATGGATAATGGTTACTATGGCAATATGTATAAATATCTATGGCGCAAGTCTTACCACAAATTCACGCCTTTCCGATCATTCCGAACCATTAAGAGAACAGTTTTCTACTGAATATCCGCTTATTTGGGCATAATAATTCCCTGGAATGTTCCTCATTTATTCCCAAATTCCAAGATTGTTTGATAGAGCCGTGCATATCTATAGGCCTATATCTATCAAAATATAGGTTCATTATCCCCCATACTTCCATATGTCTTGTTTTCTCATTGTCATTTCTATCATTAAAATGTATAATTTGAAAGTTTCCGGCCACGCGGCTGCAACATTCCAAACAAATCATAACGTATATGTGGCCTTATAGTTTTGTTCACTGTGTGCACTCCATGTATGGTGGTGCACAGTCCATACCTTTAAATATCCATTCAAGTGTTAAATTAATATAACTTCCTCGATCCATGGCAAGCAGGCCCCATGTGAAATCAATATCCGTCATAACCTAGTTTGTATTGCTTAACGTCTGTAATGTACCATTAATAAAGAGCGCAAATTACTTAAATCATATTATTATCTTATCGGACGCCATAGCGATGCTTCCAAAGCAAAATAGCCATCAAGTAAAGTCTGATGAATAATGAATAGAATAATCCTGACAAATGTCAAATGACAGTCGATAATGGAACATGTTAATGAATCTAATTACAAATGAGCAATTTGATTAATACTGACGCTTCAATCGTCCTCCTTTCTTAATCTAAAAGTTGCGGCAAACAAACGCAATCTCTTTTAATATTATAGTAATTATAACATAGGCAGCTGCCACACTGTTTATAATGTGAGGAAACATGAATAACATGAGGACAAACTAGTTAAGGACAATTAAGTCGGTGAATTAAGGTGCCCAAACTATTTCATAATGATGTCTACAAACCGATACCGAGGTGATAACTCGGTAGCTACATCATTACAACACCTCACAGAGTTTCTGCGCCGTTACAGCATAGCAACAAGTCGCCCGAGCAATCCACCGCTGGCACTGAGCCACGATTAGAGCGATCCAAAGTCGAAAACAGTTGTAAATTCCTTAGTTACAGTGATACATTTGTGTCGGATAAATCACGATGGAAGCGTATGAAATGATCTTTATGAATTATTTATTGAATAATCATAAGATATGTCTTGTTTTATACTAACCCGAGGACAAGTTGGCAGTATTAGACACATTTGATTTAATGACGATCTGGTCGGCTTCTCACCCAAGTGAAAAATGCAAACGTGGCTTGGATTGTAAACTGTACATTATAACACGCGCACCTGTAACTATAACGCCACACTGACCCCTGGATAGGCTCTAGTCGATACAATGGTCTGACAATGGGGAGACAATGGCGAGACAATGGAGAGACAGTGAGACAGCGAGAGGCGTTCCTGTTCAGTGATGCGTGCAGGTTATAAGATATAACTGAGGTCAGCATCTCGATGTACGGCAGATCGGCATACATAGTAGCGTAGAAGATAAATATACATCTACTGTAGACAGACGCCTCCTGTTTCGTCAAACATCGGCCTTAAGCATAGATTGCTTCAAAGAAGTTATAGTCTTCTGAATAGTCGGTAACAAGATTAGAAGAGAGTTTACAGGATGCGTTATGTTCGCACAGGTAAGAGCCCAAAATATATTGTTTGGTCTTTTTGATCATTTGCAAATTAATACACTAGTAGGAATATGCGAAAGAAATTCGCAGTGCTGCCCGAGCAAGATCGGACCATGCTCCCCGATTGGTAACACCCGTATTTCCACAGAAAACCAACTTAAAATGTGCGATAAACTCGCCCAATACGGCGCATTACGTTAGGGCCGCATTAATGTTATGAGAAGTGTCTGTAGGGGAAATAATATTGTATTCGCCAGGGGGCGGCAGTAGGCATTCACTATTTGTGCGACTGAAATTATCAATACCTTGATTAAGATAAGAAGTGAAGCAGTGGTAAATATGGCATATCTCTCTCTATATATATACATGGAGGCGGAAGGAGAGATGAAAGAATAGGAGATAGCGAGAAGGGAGAGAGGGGTAGTCGGTAAAATTCAATAATAAACGATGTGTTTTCCAGACAGTTTTTAAATTTGGAGGCTTATGTACATAATTATATAGATCAGTCGTCGAACGTAATCATAGCAGAATATTACACATTAATTTATATGATGTATGGATGACCTTATCAAATCGCTTCATATTTGAAAGGATAGTTATTCAAATGTTTGGTTTTGATGATTCAATA
>JAXGGS010161860.1:0-10012 GCA_035585475.1 Armandia brevis
AGCTCGTCTAGCGTCAGTTCTCGCGTCCACTCGTACAGTTTGTCCGCCTCCTCCTCCCACTCCTCCTCATCTCCGTATCTCTGTGTCACCATCACGTTATCCTCCGGGAACCTCACACCCTGGTGTGTGTCTTCCCGGATCACAGGGGGCTGCGTGTCCTGGTAAAAATACAGTAGACTCAAAATAATGCATAATACTGCATGGGTTAAAAAAATAAAATGAACTAAAAAATAAAATATTTTACTTAGTCATGATGAAATTGACGCTAAATCTATCTCTACATAGAATATGACTAAATAATTCCGAGAATCAATTACAGTACTAAACCAAATCATTATAGATAAAGTCTTTCACAAATACTCTAACGTGTGTTTCTCTTTGGTTTAAGAATGTAAGCTGATCTTACCTCTCTTTGTGTCTCGTAAGCCTTCTTCATTTTGTTAGCCCTGGACTTGGCCTGCTTAGATCTGCGGCCTGAAGTCTGACTCATGCTTGTCATGGACAGCTTAGATTTGGGGGTGGGATGAGGAGCGTACGGAGTTCTGTAACAAAGGGTTATAACACTATATTGATATAGATTAAAGTCCTGACAACATAAAGTTGTGATTTAAAACCCCTCTCTAACTTATATTTCTGACTGTTCTGCGCCTCAAGTACAGTAGGCCTTCTTTATAACATAAATAGCCAGATAAGACGTGTAATGTAGTATTCCATGTCTGTTAATGGATGACAATTGACCCGCGTTATAAAGGAAATTGGAAAAAATAAACGGGGCAGACATTCTTTATAAGGAATTGTACTTAATAATATAGAGGGTCGACTTTATAACAAACCCATTAATCTTGAGGGAAATCTATAGATCATACTTCTGACATTTTGTTTGTTTTGATTTATTTGATTAAATTATTTTACCTGATTTGTGAGATAATTTTAATGTGTTCGAGTTGCACGTCCTCGGTCTTGGGTCTGGAGAGTAAAGTGGGAAGTTCCCTCTCTAACTCCTTCGACATCTTCTGGTTATACAAATAATCCACCACGTCGTAAAATATCGTAAACCGGGGTAACACTGAAACAAAATAAACAAATTACAAATACTCATTAATATGTGCGTGCATCTGCAGTAGCTAAATTATATTCGATATACACAGTATATTTAACTTAAGTTTATTATTAATTTGTGAACAAGTTATGGTTATGCTGGAGTCTGTGTCCAGGAAATTCTAACTTCTGGCGTGGGTTTTCCCCAGGAATACATGAGTAATTTTCCATCTAGGGTGAGTTTATATAAATTATAATACCTTCCAGTGTGAGTTTTCTCCAGGAGTTGTCCTTGCCTCCCATGTAGCTCGGCGTTTCGTCCATCAGAGCGAGGTACTGCATGTAATCCTTCAGCGTGGTGATGTCCACCTCGTCCGTGATCTTATGTGACTCGTGCTGGATCACATCCTGGATCATCTGGTCATAAAACTTCCTGTGTCCCATCAAATCACAGGCATCGCGAGCAGCCTGGGGAAGAAATAGAATACATGAATAGTTATTACAAGGGAAACACTGCGTTTATAATACATGTATCTCTATAAATTAATGGCTATCAGATGAAATAAAGACTTGAGAAACTAATGTAAATTTCTACTTATTCAGGCCATATTCGATAAAACGTCACTAAATCTCCTATTTTCTCAACCACAGTAAAAGTCTGTCCTAAATAATGCACAATTCTATCTAAATAACAGTTATGGGATTTGACTGAAACCTACAGCATAATACACTAGATTTAGAGTTACAAAGATTACAGAAACATAATATGAACTCTGACCTCTGAAGCTGGTTTTATCATCGTTTTACCGCTGACGTATTGTAAACCCATCCCAGAGGATGTGGAGGAATAAATCTTAAAGTAAATTAAAGGTGGAAATTCTATTCCACCAAACCTGAAAAATAAGATACAAAATTACGGGTATGCATACATGATTTATACGGCGACTTAGTCATTCGTAAAACACAGATATATTCGTCTTTTAGTGATTTTTTCCATCGACTTACCTAAATCTAACTTTTGAACTCATACATTTATCTTTTAACAGCTCTGCTTCTTTTGGAGAGACTTTTCTTAAAACTTCATAGGATAACGAATGCTCCTGGAATTGAGTAATATCGTCAGTTGAATAATGAGTTGATTTTTCTATATAAAAATGAATTATTAAAAGACGACAAACGAGGGCAATTTCAGAAACTCTAAGTGACTTACGGCAGCACAAACTGCATGTTTTAAAAGTTTAAACATTTGTTTGTCTCGATACGAAAGCCACGCTCTCTCTATTGTTCTAGTCGCTAGGATTCTTTGTATTCTGCAAGATGAAACACATAATTAATAAAAAAAAACATTGCTTACATAACTTAACATACATGCTGCGGTATATTTGCCGAATAACTTAATTTTGAAGATTCATGAAGCTGGTACACTTGTATAATAATCTGAAGAATATGGAAATCATGTTCATTTACATCTGACTAAATTATTCTTATCGTCGTACTAATACATACTGTTAATAAAGGTCAGTCTAAATAGTTAAAATATCATTAGTTCGAATAGTTGCCGTGCAACTCACTTTATTGCGCCGAAATGAACTTGCGTCATATTTATTTAAATTTTAACCTGTATCGGCCGATGTGTCTGTAAACTTGTTAGGACGCAATAAGCTTTAAGCAGATGATCGATATAACATGGTTTGATATAACGCGGGTCTCTCGCGCCCTATGCCTTCTTTAGTTCTATACAACGTTGGCCAAATATAGTTCATGTGAATATATGGTGATCGATAAATTATTGAAGCTGATTTCCTGCTAACCGCGTTATATCGGCCATCTACTGTGTATTTAACGAAATGTAACAATGAATTAGAGCACTTACTCGGCATCGTTGAGGCCAGTGGGATGTGTCGGAGTGGCGGCCGGGGGGATGGTCCCGCTGGACTGCGGGGTGAAGCTCCGGGTCAGCTTGTGCCCGCTGCCCCCGGGTGAGGGGTAGCGTCCGTGCGGGTCCGGGGACAGACCCCGCACATTGACGGGAGACTGGCGCCGCAGATCCTCGGAGGGGTTGTGTGCGGTGGGGAGGGTGACACTGATGGAGGCACGACTCCCCGCGCTCAGGATGCTGTGCGAGCTCCTGGTGGCACCGGCCGGTCCGTGCATCCGCCGGCTGTCTCGGGAATTAGCACTCATTCTCAGTGTTTATTATTATACAAGTCTGTCTGAATCAGCACTGATATATAGATATAGATCCTATGGTAAATGTCGTGTGGTCGGTTTATTCCCAATCTGCAAGGAGAAAGGACATTATTTGAATGGTTAATACTTGTGTATACATTCAATAAAATAAAAGGTAACAGTTAAAATGCACGCACCAATAAATACACAATCTATACGGAGATTGCAATTGACAGCTCAATTCATCCACTATTACAATACACATGTTCGTTTGTGTAGCGGCGGAGAAGCCGAGAGGAGGAGAGGGGGAGAGAGAGAGAGAGGAGAGAAGGAGGGGTGAGCTGTTAGGGAATGGGTGTGTCAGAGGATGACTTTGTTTGAATTGCATACCGGGGGAGAGGGGAGGGGGCGAGGGGAGGGTGCGAGGGGCGTATGCTCTCTGGGAATGGTTGTTTCAGTGGATAACTTGGTATGTTGTGGAGGTGGGATGCTCTCAGGGAATAGTTAAATTAACTCCTAGCACTATTTCGAATAGTTACTAGCAATACCCGCAGCGCGGGTAACAACAGCTAGTACATGTACATTGTATATGTGTACCAATGCTTTTCATATGGGATCAGAAAAGTGTATGTTCTTATCTACGTTAAATGTCACTGACATGGTGTTTCGACGAATAAAATCATTTCTTGAATGTATGGAGAAACATATAAAACAACTATAGTCAACTATTGTCAATCATACCACATTTTTGGTCGAGTAAATCGCATAAAATCGGTGTCACAAGTTTATTTTCAGGCGTCTCCAATGAAAACAAACATGGCCGCTGCTAGCGATAATCAATAAAACACGGAACTTGGAAGGCGCAATAAATATCAAATAATATTCAGCTGGATCAAGTAAGGTCAACAATGTTGACAAAATCCCTTTTAAATATATATTTTTTGTTGAATTTGCTTACAAAAATCAAACCAAATCGACAAAAGTGGCTACACGCAGTAGATTATTGACAGAAACTTTTCCAGTTTGTGTAAAGTTTGTATTTTAGTGAGCTCGCACTTGCGTTTCCGGTTTTGCGCGATAACAAAATTCCAGCAGAAAATCTGACAAACCGCAAACTTTATCGTAACAGTAAGTATTTTCCGGAGATATTTCAGTTCTTACAGCGTTAATTCACAAATTTTCAGTAAACATAGATTACATAAAATGCACAAATTGTGTAAAGCGCGACGTCTTCGTCGAAACATTCGACAAAATTGAATAATTCTCCTTAACAAGTTTGAAATTGACGTCTGTGTCTTCAATCTCAAATGTCAAACTTCGATGTACCGATATTTAGTCTTAGTTAGGATTCCACCGTCTCCCTGATTTTATATTTCGATTAAATGTGTACGTCCAATAGGATAATGCGATAAAATATCCCACATCAACCATTACTAGTGAGTATCTGAATGTGGGCTAAATATTCTATGCGTTGCACTACACATACAAACCATATGTGAAATGTGCATTTGCCTACATGATGATCAATCTTGTCGCTATCTCCCTTCCAGCTTTAAACAACAAAATACAACTACAACAATTTGTCAACACTTACATCATGACATATATTTTTCACCAAGGCATTCAACTCGATATTTAAATTTCTTATTAAGGCAAACTGTAAACTTACATCACTTTTTGATAGTCCCTTTTCATGTCTTTATTCCCTTTCTTTACAATATATATGTATACATTTTTCTGCATGTGAAAGATTACCTCTGATATAATATGTTACACCTTGATTAGTTACAGCATCAGAGAGAGTGAGAGATGAGACTGAAGACGACGTTACAAAAGGAGCCCAAGCACAGCGAGCTGGTCAGCTGTGTGGGATGGACCACCCCAGACGAGGTGTTCTCCAGCGGTGACGACCACCAGGTGTTAAAGTGGAATCTGCTCAGTAACGAATCTCAGTCTGTTGCTAAGCTGCCGGACGATGTCTACCCCACTGATATGCACTGGTTCCCCAAGTCAGCGGGGGGTGGCAAAAAAGCGGCTGGTTCCGACATGTTCGTCCTCTGCTCCACAGACGGTAAGGATTTTTTAATACTAGAGAAAGTCTTTTACATTGCAATAGCTGACAACTAAATTATTCCAATTAATTGTGTATTTCATATACTTTTAACACACAATTCCGTGTGATAATTGGTCCGATTGGATGTAGATTTCCATACATTCTATCATAGAAATGTCTGAATGAATTCATATTAGAATAGGTTATGTTGTATTACAATGTTTAATATATTGTATTTATTATACTGGATTGTATTGCATCATGAAAATTGTACTGTATTACAGTAATATGATACATGTAAATTACACTGCATCGTTATACATTGTATTGCATTATAATAGCTTGTGTTGAATTATAATATATTTTATTGTATTGTATTGCAGGAAAATATCTGATGATATCTAGGACTGGACGAGTAGAGAAAAGTGTCGAGGCGCACAGAGGAGCAGTTTTAGCCGCCAGATGGAGCTACACAGGAACAGATCTTCTCACAGGTAACCCAACCTTTCTGTTATGTCCTTTTTCCGTAGTTAATCTCGTCTACCAGGCTCTCCGCAGCTCCCACTCACGTGTGCCTCGCTCTGTCCCCCTGCTCAACAGTTTCAATGTTTAGCAAGGTTAGATAGCTGGACACCTGCTGGAGGCCTATACACTGAAAGCTTCTCCGTGTAGTCTGCATTTTAATCATGAGACAAATATCACTGTTTTACACCTGTGATGCACTTGTTTCAGCCGGGGAAGATGGACAGGTGAAAATGTGGTCTAGGAGTGGAATGCTCAGATCCACACTCTCTCAAAACAGTAAGTTTTATGTCCAGTAACTAAAAGAGTGCAGATTTTTCATGTGATATGGATAATAATTGTGACATTTTTCACCCACAGGTTCCCCTGTTTATTCCATCGCTTGGGGCCCTGATTCTGACCAGGTTCTATACACAAGCGGCAAACAGCTGATCCTCAAACCCATCCAACCTAACGCTAAAGCCAACACGGTAAGTTTTCATTCAGCTCTTCGGTACATGTACATATATACTTGTTTTACATCTACTGTAAATGTAATTTAATATATACATGTAGTTATATGTGCCTGTTGATTAACTTATTTCCTTGTGATTTACAGTGGAAGGCTCACGATGGCGTTATTATGAAAGTTGACTGGAATCCGGTTAATAATTTGATATTATCCGCAGGTGAAGATTGTAAATACAAGGTAAAGAACTTTGTTACTTTATTTTAATTTTAATTTCTTATTTTATGCCGGCCAGAATATAAGCCAATTTCGAAATTAATAACCATTATAAGAGGCCAAACTCAACATATATGTATACACCCATGCATGTAAAATATTATAATAATTATAGTTTTATCAATATTAATGGTAGTGTATTTGCCTGTATTTTCCAGGTTTGGGACAGTTACGGTAGACTGATGTTCTCCAGTAGCACACACGACTACCCCATCACTTCTGTCTCATGGAGCCCAGATGGAGATTATTTCGCCATCGGTTCCTACAACACTCTCAGACTCTGTGACAAAACGGGGGTAAGTCAATAACAATGTGGCTCAAAAATAAAATGTTATACTTAAAAGAAAATCTAAATTGCGAGCGATACAATTTTACACGTAATTGGTTTTAGAACGTACGGCCGAATTATTGCCAATTTTGGGCGCGCTAAGATATGAATGACTTATACAAGATATTTTATTTCAGTGGTCGTACGCCCTGGAGAAACCCTACACTGGAAGCATCTTCAGTATCGCATGGTCGAGTGACAGCACACAGATCGCTGGGGCTTGTGGCAACGGTCAAGTTATCTTCTCTCACGTCATAGAAAAGTAAGTACAATATCAAGTCATCTTCTCTCACGTCATAGAAAAGTAAGTACATTATCAAGTCATCTTCTCTCATGTCATAGGAAAGTAAGACAAATAAAATAAAAATAATACTCAATGTCAGTCTCAGATTCTTTATCAACATCTTAGTCTTAACTTTTCTACTACAGGAACTACATGTTAGTGTTTTGCATTTTAAATTTATTTCACTATAAAATTACCCTTTCTTCTCTCGCAGACGATTAGAATGGAAGAACTTTGAGGTAGTGGTAGTAGGAACGAAAACCGTGCACGTGCGCAACGTCAGCAATGACGCGAAGGAGAAACTCGAGTTCCGAGACAGAATTATAAAAGTGTCGATAGGATTCAGGCACATGGTGGTGGCCACGTCATCTCAATGCTACATCTACGCGTAAGTTACATACAGTTCTTAACACTCAGATAAAATAGATGGCCGACAAATCGCGGTATCGATATACGCCAGTCTATCGTGTCCCCCCAATTATTGCCTTTCTATTGTTCCCAATAACGCGAGACAAAGTCGCCCATAAGAATGAATGGTGATCGATTTAACCGTTTTTTTAGGATCGTATATGATCTACTGTACACTAGTTCCACTTAAGTCTGTTAGAATATGGAAATGTAGCTCTCTCTTGATTATTTATGCAGAGTTAAGAATTGGAACACTCCGATGATCATGGATTTGAAGGAGGGAAGCGTCACATTAATCGTACAATCTGAAAAGTGAGTTTAGCATATTTATATCAGTGTGGACCAATTCGTTTGATGATTCCATGTTTCTTCACTCAACAATGTTTAGTTGGTGAAAAACACTAATATACATGCACACACGAATGGCGAGATTTAATGTTTCCATGTCTCTGTTTTAGGCACTTTTTGTTGGTGGACAGCTCGAGTGTTTATGTTTACACATACGATGGTAGGATGGTGAGCTCCCCCAGATTCCAGGCGATGAGAACAGATATTCTCAACTCTCAGACCGTCACACTCAGCGACGACACCATCGCGATCAGAGACAAAGTCGACGAGAAGAGTAAGATAACAAACTATTCACTGTGCTTCGTTACGTTTATTAGAGAGTTTACTCTTGCAATGCTTATCTTATTTTATCTTATGTATTTATTAAATTTTCCAGCTGTACACATGTTTGAGACGAGTACAGGGAAACCTTTGGGAGACGGCAAACCATTCCAACACAAGGTTAGTTTATTATTTTTAAATTACCCTGTTTTAATATGTCATATTCCTGTGCCTTTTCAAGAATAACGTTCCCAAAAACGGAATATATTACTACCAATTTGTAAAGTTTTAGCTTGATTATTCCCAGCATGGCTTATTGTGAGGGTGTAAAGATTTGCCTTAATCATAACCTTTACGTTACAGATGAATATGATTTATGACTTGTATATTGTACTACTTACAGATGGATGTGATGGAGATCGGTTTGGACACACAAGGAAGCGCCTCGGAGCGACGCCTGGCGATCATTGATAAAAACAGAGATCTCTATCTGACACAGGTCAGAGTTTACGGAGCTGCCAGAAAAACGGTCAAACTGGGTGAGTTTAATAGTTAGCATTATTTAGCTACAGTTTATCTTATCATTGAAGTAATTTAAAAGTAGTACGGATTCTTGAAACTCACAGATATAGATTCTCAAATGAGGCCGTAGTATAGAGAAATGTGGTTGATTAATTATTACAATTTTTAATTTCGTGTTTTAAACGATACAATGACACAGAGATTCTGCTTGAATAACCAGAAAAACATTTTAACAGCTTTATTAATACCGGTAATATTTATTGCTTATTGATTAATGTATTTGTTTGTTATTTTAAGGTACTATGATACAGAGTTTCTGTTGGAATGACGAGACTAACATGTTAGCAGCGTTGGCAGATGGAAAGTTCACTGTGTGGTATTACCCGAACGCTGTCTATGTGGACAAAGATCTTCTACCCGCCACCACACACGAGAAAGACGCCAGGTAATTTAATTAAGATTATTATGAAAATATTAATACAATCTGCCTGATATGAAACTAACATTGGACCTTTGAATTCACCCTGCTCGTCCTTATGCTTGATATTTCTTCTGATGTGTATCATAATTGGGATTATTGATATTGAGATTAGGAAATTATTGTAAAAGTACATTGTGAAGAATATTTCTATTGTCAATGTAATCTTAACAATTTTAAAACTGCATGCGTCTGTTTTTTTGTGTATTGCTGATGCAGTAGTATATTTCGGCGAGTTTACAGGCAGATGCTATTGAAGGACGGCTGAAATGTTTTTCACATTAATATTATTTCCCCCACAGTGAGTTTTGGAAAAACCCGATGCTCCTATGGCCTGATATACATGTATTATTTTAAAACAGTTAGTTTTATATAATATTTTATTTCCCGGACCGTGAGTTTGGGAAGAACCCGATGCTGCTGATGTATCATTGTATTACAGCGAGTTTAATATACATGTATATTTGATTACAGTGAGTTTGGGAAGAACCCGATGCTGCTGACATTCCTGGGAAAACACGTGACCATCAGGCGCGCAGAGGGCTCGCTGGTATCGACGGGAATCTCGCCGTATCCCGCGATACTTCACCAGTACGTGAACTCCTCGCGCTGGGACGATGCGGTGAGATTGTGCCGCTTTGTGAAGGAGGACTCGCTGTGGTCGTGTCTCGCCGCCATGGCCGCCTACTCCAAGGAGCTCGCCACCGCAGAGGTCGCCTATGCTGCCATAGACGAGGTAAGGTCAAACTTCATTCCCACAAAATACTTTCTCCCAAAATACTTTTACACAAAATACTTTCTCACAAAATACTTTCTCACAAAATACTTTCTCACAAAATACTTTCTCACAAAATACTTTCTCACAAAATACTTTCTCA
>JAXGGS010162193.1:0-32060 GCA_035585475.1 Armandia brevis
CAAGTAAACTCAAATTATCATATTAATATTATTTGTAGATGAATTAGCTAAATTAAGAAACATAAGCTTGAGAGTACGAATGAGTGTATATTATGCAGTTGTGTCTACTTACATCTACTTACAAAGGGCGATGACAAGGTGAACGAAAGAGATTGTAAAATAATGTTCATTAACTAATGTTGTAGCTATACATTTTTTCAGTTAGCGATTTGGTCCAAGATAACGGCCTTTTCAATTTTGCACTATGGGTTTGCACCATTGTGTTTGCTGCCTTGGCGATTGTTTGGGGCCTCGTTTCCATGGCATTCGCAGCCGTTAATGCAGCCACAAGGCCAATAGAAACCATTACCGGACCCATGGGACTCTACCTGTGGAACGGCCTAGCGTGTAATGAAATAAACAATTACTCCATGCTTATTCTTCATTTTACATCTGAGAGTAGTTGTATTTGTATCATGTGTTAAAGTGTTGATGGATTTGATTTTTCAGCTCTTTTCTCGCTCCTCTCGGTGATAATGTACGTGGTGCTATACTACCAGGATTTACGGAAGAACGTCTTGAACCAGGAGGACCGAGAAGTGTTTCTCTGGACGTCAGAGGACAGAGCGTATCTTCATTACTCCTTTTACTTCGTCGTCGTGTCTACAATACTCTATGCAATAAACATTTTAGTCGTCCTGATGTCAGGAACCGAGTGCCACCCCGTCAGTTATGGACGGAGCATGAACGAAAAAGCTATCGATGGGGTGATGATGTATTAATTTTACATGTCTATGTACGCTCCTTTTTGTTTTCAAATTTTGTTCCTGGATATGAAGGTAAAAGAACCAATCTTGCCACTTTTTGTAAGAAATTCTCGCTAGTGCATTGTACATGTATATGCTTTATGATTGTGACAAGAACATTACTCTAATTAATGCATATGCCTGTCGTGTATTTAAAATTAAAACTCATATCATAGATTAGCTTGGGTTTGATATTACGGTCGGGACTCAAAAAGAAAATGAATACGTTCTCCCTGTTTCTAATACTACCACCAACTGTCCAGATACCACATTCCTAAACCAAGTGTTGATGTTGACAATTTTATGTACATTCCAAGGCTGAGAAAAGTTACACACGTTTTTACTGAAATACTGGAGCACCAGTCGGACATATTTTTAAAATTCCATTTTTATTTCGATTGTAATATCCTCTTAAACTATAAATGCCTTTGTGGATTATTCTCTCCACGTTTACGTCAATGTCAGAAATCAGCCGTGACAATAACACATATAACATGGATTGCTCCAGTCACTTACAAATGCACCACGTGGTAATCACGATATACTTTACTCGCAGAGCGGCGGTTGTTTCCTCTTATATCCTTATCAAATATCACATGTCATATTTGGAAGACTCTCAGTAACTACCTATGTACATGTATGTGTAAATCTGTTGATCAGACTCCCAGAGAACAAATTGTATTCCTCGGCATAACTGTCTTGACATATTCGTTCTAAACTACATTCGTACCAATTGAAATTGACTGCTATCAGACTATGACTGATGAGATAAAAACTCTCCACATATCGCATGTATTATCATTAGATAGATTTTAATATATATATGTATATTCCTATACATGTATTTATTTCCACATGATTGAGTTGATATAGCATAGGCCTAGATGCACACTGCTAGATGTATTATCTTATAGATGTGCCAGTAGGATAGAAGATCGCCCTTGTGTTAGCTTGAGAACGAGCTAGTAATGGTTACCGTTAGGTGCATGTGAATGTACGTTGAAGGCAAATTTGAGCCGTTTATAGTCATGATCAAGCATTTAACCACAAATCGTGTCAAATGACAGAAACCCAATGGGTCAGTGAAAGTATTGTATCCTTGCTTTTCAAGGTTTTGGGACTAAAGCTTTTGTATCAAAACGAAAGGAAATGGATCTATAATTTTTGAGTATCATACATGTTAAACAAGATTGATTTTAATCACCATGTAAGCACGCTTTTGAGAAGAAAATTCTCAGATGAAATAAAATTGATTCAATACATTTTTGTAATTTATTTATACTGTTTACCGAATTTTAAATGAGGATAAGCCCCTGTGTACCGATAAAACTTCCACTTTTACAGAATAATAAGACCCATTTTAATATTTGAAGTATTTTATTACACATTAAAGGATCTTGGTTCCAGAGCTTGATGCGATTGATACAATCTCCAACCAAAGTTCAACCGCAAATAAAAAACCTGACATGAGATAAACCTTGCATCAGTCAAACATACATTAGACCCGAATATATCCCATTTAAAGTGATATAAAAACATACAGGTATCAAACTTCCACGATCTGAGATGAACTCACGAGAAACTACAGAGAGGTATAAAACCTAATCACACGGAACTAAAATACCACAAATCATGTCAGAGGTAAAAATATTTGGTAAAAAACATAAGAGCATTTCTGTGCATTAATTGCAATGAATATTGACGATTATTTAAAAAGCTCGTCCGTCCATAATTTCCTAAATGTGCAGACAATTAACGTCTCCATTAATACGACAATACACCAAGACATCACAATTTCGTCTATTCTATAATCACACTGATTAAAACGACACACACAAAAACTACAGAGCCGTCACTCGGAATCACACGCTCACCTTATTCATAATTCTACATGAATTGCATTGACAAACATTCGGCGATTACATCTTCAAATCAGCACTCTGAATTTACACACAGATTTAAAAAGCAATAAAACTTCCGTCAGACTCCATGATAACGTAAAGATGAAAGGTAAAATTATACTTTCGTCATATAAATATAATCATATGCCAATTGGAATTAGAATCTCTCATGTACATACTCAGAAGGTGATAAAACAGTTCTCATAGAAAACAAAATACAGATGTACAACACAATTTACAATAGTAAAATCTCTCCCAGCAGGGATGCGACGTGGAAGTCATATCCTTTCATACGCCCTCAAAAAATATGTATTTATGATAAAACGACAAGTATAAAGCTCCGTTGCTGAAATTGGACAGGTTTAAAGAATACTTTCGAACACACCTCGATCCTACGCGATACAAACGTGATTGAGCGACACCGACAATTACACCAAAGATTACCAATACACCCTCAAATTCGACAAAGATACCTCCAAGGATGAGTTGATTATCATCCGTTTTCATTTTATAATTTACGCACAAATAAATATTTCCATCATTGTGAATGGGGTTAACAAGTGTTGATATGTCTTTAACAAGTCAGTCATTCTGTCGATAAGCACTAACTGCGCAGCAGTATCGGCGGTAGGTCTTCTTCTTGTTACTTCAGTCGATAACAATTATAACGTAACAAAATAACAATGATTCATATTAAATGCTGATAATAATCTGTTCTGAGTGATCTGTTAATAGTACAGAACAAGCAGGAACAGCTAGGCAGTGTTTTTTTTAAAGATAGTAACTTCGTTTGCTGGTAGATCAAATACCTATGACAGTGTTTTTGGTGGCTAAAGTGCTGCATCTAATAACAAGGGCCACCCTTGGTAGTCTGTTTACTTGGGCAGTCTTACAAATAAAGATTTACACGAAATTTAGGATCCGTATGGACCTTAAAAATATACAACTAGTTGTACAACATTCGGACAATGCAGTGATTGTCAAATTAAAATAAGTTATAAATAATTCTACACACTACATGCCTAAATCAGACTTTATCATAACTTGAGTCCGGATCTGAAACTCGATGTAGTCCTGAATATGGACCTGCTGCCTTTCTTTGATGTTTTGTCAAGCCCTGCCCAAGACTTGGATTTAGCCCGGAAGTGTTTGAGATCGTCGGCGTGATCTGTGTGCAACATGGGTTTGTACTCCTGTGGTACACATAGCTCCTGGAAAATAAAATAAAACAATCTTTAATCATCGGTATCTTTAAACCCAAATTTTATTAAACGCGAAAAGTCTGATCACGTGTACAGTGAATATAAAAACATCAAACACTGACCTTTTCTTGACCATAGAATTCTTTGTAGCCGCCATCGAGGAGGTAAATCTCTGGGTAGTGTAAGTAGGGGTAGGAGTCCCTGTTCTTCTCGCGATCCATGTTCCTGAGGAAGCGACTGAGTCTGGGACCTCGCTCGGACGAGAATTCACAATGAAATATGATGATAGTTCTCTTGGATGAAGTGGTCGAGCGGTGCTGGTCAGATCCAATAAACTCTCGGTAAATCTCATCTCTGGTATACAAATTTTTTGCTCCCTGTAAAACAACAAATAATCTTAGAAACATGACCTTAATAGAAAGTGCAATATCTAACAACGACATGAACAAATTATCATTCTAGAATTATGTGAAATGACACTTACAGCAATATGACCTGATTCGAATTCGTATGGGTATCTGGCATCAACGATCACGTGTTTCTCAACAACATCTTCAAATTCGCCGTTTATAACTGCCGCCAACTATGAAAGAGAAGTTAACAAAATGAGAAACGCGTGCCAATGTTGTTTTACTTTTTAAAAGTTGTTTAGTTTGCAGACGAGAAAACAAGTGTATTTGTGGGTACATTATATTAGGTATATATTTAAGTAAGGTGCTTACCGTTTCAGGGGTAATGGACGTTAGATCCTGTTTCTTGCCCTCGATTGTGGGAAGACAGAACGACCGTGAACCGTCTGAGATGAGGCATTTGTTGTTTTCCAGTCTATTTAGAGCTGTCTTGATCGTGGCTTCTGTTTCACTATGGCATCTGTGAAGACGGAGCGCCACTTTCTCCGGTGTGCCCCTATCCCGTATGTTCCTAGCACGCTTAAATTGCACTGGTGTGTTATCATCGTGGCATGGTTCGGATCGCTTGTAGCTCGGCCTTCGTTGCACGTCAAATGACTGTGTTTTTTCGAGCCTGCTCGCGCTCGGTAAGCTGGGGGAACGGAAGAGTCCCCTCCTGCTGCTACCAGGCCTCGCGTTCTCCTGGTCCAGACAGAAGGGATGGGGTAGGGTTCTAGCCGGGGTTGTTTCCTTAATTCTAGGGCTCAAAACGGGGGCCTTGAACAGGTTCTCCAGGCCAGAGAGGGGGGTCAAGTCCTTGGCGGATTCTCCCTCGAAAATCTCCAGGAAACCGTCGTCTCCGTCGTCTTCCTCGTTGCTGGTGAGTGACGAGTGACGGAGCTTGATGGGGCTACCCTGTAGCAAGTTTCCTGAGAATTGCTGTGAACAAAAGATTACATGTAATTTTCTTGAATAACCAAGTGTTTCTCAATAGATGCGGTTTTATAGAATTTATTAAATTGTACAAAAGCTTGCGACTTACCAGCATGCTGGCCGGGCTTGACGATGGCCTGTCTGAATGAGGTTTTACTGGGGAGTATTTAGCCGGGGAATTCGTATCCTCGCTGTGCGCCCTGCTGTATCTACGCGGGGCAGGAGCAAGGGGAGCCTTGAAATCATTCTCCTGTAAGATAAGATAAGCAAATACATTAATTTAATATTCTCAAAGCATGGGGCTGGACCCCACATTACGTAACATACACCTGTACGTGTGGATGTACTGCAAGAAATCTTACCTTCTCCAAGCCAAGGCCACTGTCTTGAGACACCTCGTCTAATAAAAACGTTTTCTTATCGCCGGGTGACTTGATTTTTTCAGGTGTAGACTCCGAAAGATCGTGATTGTCGTCTGACAGGAGTCGGATGTCACTCTTGATACTTCTTAGTGAAGGTACTGGTGAGAAGTCACAGTACGGAGACTAAAAATAAACAAAGACGCTAATTCATTAATCTAAGCTCATTAGCACATACAACGGGACGCTGGACAATATGGGAAACAAAAACAATTACAACTATTTTGACAGCTTGCGTAGACTGTTGACAATGCGATATGATGGGGGTGGTCGATTTGAATTGTAATTTCGACGACTCCTATTTTGCCGGCTGATTTTTGTTTTGACTTGTCACCCCCAATGTTTAATCATTAGCTGTGTCTACAGAACCGATCTGAATGCGGGGCAAATAATTGTGGATCACCTAATGGCACACCTAACTGCTATCATTAATTAAACCAGTTGTGTTTGGGTAAGGGCTATAGAAAATCTTCGGTAAGCCACAAGGAACAATGGAGTGTAAATGATGAGGGAAATGGATAAGTTGCGTTTCCCAGATACGGAGTCTGATATATCCCACGAGCTGGCTAGACCAGATCTTCCTAACGCCACGTCGTGAAAATGTAATTAAATGGGACAAATATTCGTACCAAAGTGTAAGTTAGCCACACTTAACGCGATCTCTGCGTGAGAAGAGGTAACATCCCAGACATAGGCACAGCGGTAGACTTGCCCGGGTCTCTGGCACTCGGTCACCAGATAAGGTGGAGCCGGACAGTTTGGCGAGAAGATACGACAGATGTACGCGTATCATAGTAGCTACGTTCAAGTCTGGGCTATACGGAACATCGCGTCTGACTCAGATAAGTCGGTTATGCGTGCATTTATCCCACCTGCCCGTAGGTGCGATGTTCCCGCCTCCCACGTTCTTGCCCCGGGGGATCAAAGGCTTAGTACCACGTAGGGGGCCGGCATGGTGACCAACCCTCTGACCACACGTATGCTAAGGGAGGGCAAAGAATTTAACTTAATCAGCTGTGGAACGCACTTTACGACGTATTATCTGATAATTAGCCCATAGCTAAATATAGTGGTCCTAAAGATTGCAATCAGAAATTGTCTTCACACAAAATATGTTCAAAACCTAATTCGTGAATGGGTCAGGCTTGAAACTTTTGTCTTCTTGCCACAAGAGGCATATTAATGCGAAAAGTAGGTGTCATGCACGTGTGTGATATAATATACATAGAAATAATTCACACATAAATATGGCCTTACTTTGCATTTCGTTCCTTGTACACAATTTTGTTTAAGACTGAACGGTTTTTTATAATTTTGAAAGAAAACATTTCTAAGAAATGAGCTTCTTAAAACGCCCACATACATTGCACCATATTTTGAATTTACCGCAAAAACACATTATAGTAGTACTAAATGGGTATCTTACGAAGCCATCCATGACGAGTAACAGTTTTCAAAGAAACCAATAACTGTCACGACCTTCCTGTCCATTATATGGCTCCATATACCATGCACAACAAATACAATCATATATCTCAATACAATTTTCAAATACCAAATTTCACATGTAGATGATGACATCCGTATTGTTTCACGATGTTGGAGACGTAAGCCAGTCGAATGTAGTGAGGTGTCAATAAAATTTAGCGAGGTGTAATACATAATGACTGAAACAGCAAATCACTGTTTCGCTCGGCTTGCAAAAATTGATATCAAGCAGGTGATTGGAACACAAAAAAGCATGGCAAGTTATGATCATCATGCTTGTAATGTACTCCCGCGCTGGCCTGACAGGTGTCACTCTGAGGACGAGCAGATTGTCACCCAGGCAGATGTGGACTTGATTGCATCACGTCCGACCGACATACACAAGGCCGGGGTGTAATCAGGGTAAAACTTAGCCACAGGTACGAAAGCTGACCTCCGCTTATAAAATGCGCGGGAGATGACCTCGACTCATGTGCAGTCGCTCCTGATGATTTATAATTAAAAAATGTAAATGTTACGGAATAATAATGATTGTAAGACACCTACCGGCATAGCCTGAAACCGCCTGTACGCAGCACTCTTCATCTCCAAAGGTGACCTGTAATAATCATAAAAGTTGTTATAATAAAAGTGTTATAGATCGACATCAACAAAAGTAAATAATTGATCTTTCACGTCACAGAACCGCATGGAATAGATTAGAATCAACATACACGGCAATGACAAACATACATGTATTAATGCACGCGGCTGCCTTGCTAAATGATTAGACATATACATGACATGTCCCTCCTTTAAGAGAAACAATGTAACAATCAATTTCCCAAAGTGATATTATTCAGCAGTCTTGAGGTCGGTGGTAACTGAGTTCAGCTGACACCACTAGCGGGCAATGACAGCTTAGCCATGCCAGCTCTCCTATCAGGAGGCAAATTCACAACTGTGAACTGGTAATATTTACCGCACCAACTTAATCATCACACGTGATAAACAAGGTAAATAAGTTAACTTACGTAGCCTTCAGGCTCTCGAAGCTTTGCAAAAGATCATCGGTCAACATGCTTGTAAATGATTCTCGAACCAACACACAAAGAGATGAAAACGGGTTGATCGTTAGTCCTCAAGGATTACTGGTTGTCAGATACCGCTGCTGATCTCCAGACAAAGCCGAGTTGGGGGAAAGTGAAATCCGGCCGAAAACACGAACGAAACTAGTCCAAATGCAATCTAAGTGTGTCCTATGATATTCCACTAGTGTTTATCTAAGGTTATGATTCCTATATTGCTGGACTAAAACCCGTATCTTGTCCCTACCCCGTTCTAAGCTAATATCCCTAGCTCCTAACTGCTTGGCGTCCTTCGCTTCTCTGGCCTAAGTTTCACCCCGCTGCGGCTTAAATTTGCCGCCATCGCTGTCAGTCCCGGCCAATCAGGGCCGAGCCTCGCCAAACACCTTGCCAACAACAACCAATGTGCCAGCTGCCTGGCCGTCTCAATGATGGGATCCCCTTGTTGGCATGCTCAACGCTGGCAGTGGCATCTTCAAAGCGCTCACGTTTGTCACAGTTTGGGATCCTATTGCCGACTTGGGAGCCTGAGAGGATCTGGTTTGGACATCGATACAAAGCCGATTCACTGGCGATTATGAGAATTACAATAGTAGATGATAGACGGGGTAATGAGTTTGGGGCCTAGTCTGGGCAAGCATTGCAAACCGGGATCCAACTAAAAATCTTCCAGCTGGGACGAAATATTGTCCGGGACCAATTGACTTACAAACATTACCTACTGCGCTAATTCTATACAAAAATCGACAATGTTGTTTTCAAAATTAAAGAAAATCATAGAACCACGCTAGACGTAATATAGAATCCGCTCTAATTGTCTACATGGGTGTTCTATAACATGGGTGTTCTGTAATATGGGTGTTCTATAATCGATGATGCCTGAAAGTTATGTCCTTATCTGAAAATCACCTGGACATTACTAACACCTTCAAATAGTGAAGTTACCCCATTAGCTCCCACAATTCTGAACAATAAAAGATAAACAGAGTTTCTTAAATGATCAAAGATATTCACGAAATAAATGGCAACATGATACTTCCGCAAGTTTTTGATCGACTGTTTAACATGTGAGATCGTTAAAGAGGAGATGACTTTCCTTGCATTGACCACCTGGCACAAACCAAAGGTGGATTGGACGTCTATTTGAACATAGATTGCTAGGATTTAAAAACCCGGGTCTGGAATACTAACTCAATATTTAGAACGGGCAGATGCCAATTCGGATGTCTATACCAGTGAACTTAGGCTTTCTCGGATTCACAGTTGATTGTATCGCAAACTCATCTTGACGTTAATTGCAACTGATTCGGAGATTGAGCAGGTGATTCTAACACGTTGGGATGCCACTGTTGATCGGCTCTGAGAAAATCTTCAAATATTAATGACTTATGTCGTTCAAAATTGGGATTGGATCATTTTGGCAGCTTGAAAGACCTCTTTAAATAAGCGCGGATTAAATTTGAAATCGAGGACAATTGATTTCTGACATCAAGCAAGTCCCAACACTCACAGGGGGATAGCACGCTTAGGCTGGTGGGATTAAACCGTATTAGATGCTGGCGAGCTTATGTTGGTTTACGAGATTGTACACATATCATTAGACAAAAGGCAGCCATTGTATCCAGGAACTGCAGCGCTGAATTAACAGCACCCAAGTACGGGGAATATTGTCCAGCCGAGAATATAAGTGTCCATCTACTAATAAGCCAATACATGTACATGTATACAATTGGCTTTATGCGCTACTTCGTAACATCTCTGCAACGATAACCGTGGACAGATATTCAAGATATCCGATGATAAATTTCAGTTGACAATGGACAGATTGAATATGTCGACATAATGCGGCGACTTTAATTACCCTAATATAGTCACAATGCAGCTCATACCAATGGACATTCTATGCTAATCAACACCCAACATTAGAAGACATACCGGAACTTTGTCTAAAACAATTGCGACATTCACACATTTCAAAGATGATACTTGAGCCATCCATTCTTATTCACGTAATTAATAAATCTACAATGCGCCTTTGATTCACCAATACAGACATATGAATTCATAATATGTGATCAATTAAACACATTTGAAGCAAAGGTGTAGATGGGAAGCACATGGTCCATCAGTTTTTCGACAAAGGCCCCGAATGAATGGTGTGATAACTGCAATCGAATCAGCGGGGGCCAACTTTTAATAATTTAAGGCTTAAAATACAAAAGTAACCTATCGGACTAGTCCCCATGATACCACGTGCACATTGAATACATATTAGATTAGACAGTCATTTCAAATACCCGACCAGTTATAAGTACTTTCGGCGATCTGATAGTTGATGCGAGTACCTAATGCTTATGCTTATCCTAATGCTTATACCAACGCTAATGCTATTCAGTATTGTAGGTATTTTGTCAACTCGGAACTCCAGAAGAACAAATAAGTTTAAAATGAACGCCAAGCGAGTAAACCGCATAAGAACAAACAAAACAAATTTTAGCGCAACTTTAAAAAGGTTACCCTTTTCCATTCACAATTTCGCCTTCGATTTCACTATTGTATGCAGTAATTCGTACGAAAGATTTAGTTGTTGCAAAGAAAACATTAAAATTAGTTCTTGCTCATGGAGAAATAGTAAATTAAAGTCACGTTGCCATGGTTACACTAATCTATGACATCCATGGATTTCTAGGCGTAATATGCTAGCCAAAATGTGTATCGTAAATACCAAACACTGAATATCAAATATCTAAGTTAACCTACAGGTGGTTAACTTAGAGGACCTTATAGAATGTAAAACTACGTGAAGTCCCTTATTTATGTTAAGAACAATGTACCCTGCTGCCGGGCAGGTGTTGACACTAGATAGATTGGAGGTTTTGCGTGGCAACATAAACACGATAATGCGGCTGCAGGATCATTGACTATGGCAACCAACGAACCGTGGCGCCATCAGTTTTAAGAAGCTTTTCTAGGTTTAGTAAAGGGGTGTACAGCTGGTAGCAAAATACATTCATGTGCAGCAAAGACATGTCAGACTCTATACACTTATCGATGGTCCCGACACGCGCAGCTCTATTTTAGTGAGCGAGGCACCTGCTCGCCGCCTCATGATGTAGAAACTATAAATTCATTTGAACTTAAAACTGGGTCAGAAATACAAATTTCTATGACACCTGCCGCCCAACCGCTCATAAGCAAGGACGTGGTGTCACCAAACCATCTGTTGATTATATTTTTAACTTTAGTTAATCATGATATGCGTATACACAGCAAGAAACGACTTATTGGTAATTATTTAATTAAAAGAGAAGTAAGACAATAGAGCCTCTTTACTAGAAGTATTGATCACAAATGGGGATTTTAGACGGAAGTTACCGGCATGATCATAGAAATTGCATTCAATTATGCCTTTTACATTACTGAAAACACAAAAACTGGGCATTGTCTAAATCTATAAACAATTTTGTATTACTGCACCCACAGATTACAGGATGATGAAATAAAAAGGAATTAATCTGATAATATGCTTGCTCAGGCAACATAATTGCGTAGTTTATAACACCTCTTCCCTTTACATTGGTTGAACAAATTCTAAGGATTAGCAGCAGATACCAGCGCAACAGCCACTAGCACATGTAAACAAGTGAAGTACACACACGTGTATCGTACATGTGCGGGTATGAACGTTTTCATATTTTATACGTCGTTTCATTAGATAAGTTTTGAATTAAAACATAATCATAACAATCTATATTATTTCCCACCAACACGTTTTTAACATATACATTCATGCGACCTTTCAAATACAGGTGGTGAGCCAACGCGTACACCAAACTCGAGAGGGGAATACATGAAGTATATGTAAGGGAACAGCCTCTAAGCCATGCACTGTTAAATAGCGGTACGTACCTTTTTTTGTGAAGAAATCCGTCTGATGGGGAATCCATTGGTGAACAGCAATCTATAATGACAAAATGACAGCTAGATTAATATTAGAGACATTTAGTTGCTTATATGTTAGAAAAGGGGTCTGGATTTTAATTCATTAAGATTTAAACACAGCATGAGAAGGATTAGAATCATTAAAATTATTCGTAAGCACCAAAATGAAAAGAAATTACCATTATCAAGCCGTTTCTCTAATGTTACGGGGCGAAACATCAAATTTGGGGAATCGCTACTGGTATCTAATAACGACAATTTTCTTTTAGGTGTTTCACCGGGAAGGCTGGAGAAAATAGAAAAAAAAAGTAAATTAAACAGTTCAAAACAGTCATAAAAAATCTACAGAAATACTCATTAAATGTGGCACAATGATGCTAAAACGATCCCATCATCTGTTTGGAATATCAGGTCATTAAATGTAGGCCTTACGGAATTTGGGAATTACTGGGTGACTGGCAGTAGGTACATGTACATTATAAATACCCATTGGTAACCGGTTAGAATAACCAGTTAATCGGACAATATGCTTCATGCACACTCAGTCAAGTATGATATGGCCAAGAGTATACATTTTCATAATGGGCATGCC
Source organism: Armandia brevis (assembly GCA_035585475.1). Lineage (NCBI taxonomy): Eukaryota > Metazoa > Annelida > Polychaeta > Opheliidae > Armandia > Armandia brevis. The sequence goes on from JAXGGS010162193.1 coordinate 12,719, forward strand.
CAGCTTTAATCATAATTTATAAGAAAACACATTGGCAGCTTGTAGCTAACCAGGAATGCCATGAACATTTGTAAAAAAATCTTCAAGGTCACCCAGTTAACCCCGCTTAATTTTATAGACTTTGCCATGGAAAGAATGAACAGCGAATTACAAAAGAGTCATATCTTATCAGTCTCCATTATAGCAGACCGAAGCTGAAAAACAGGTGTCACGAGAATCATCGTACCTGACAGGTAAGTTTGAAAAAAAAAAAAATATGATAAGAGTCTGAAACACCGCAAGCGAAACGCTATATGGATTAATCAGGATCTGCCGCTCATGCGAAGACTTCGGGATTTTCAAGGCTGACGTTGTTCAATATAAGGCCGTCCATACAAATTAGGAATATATATATATTGGTCAAATTTATATACGATCCCAGCAAAATGGCCTATACAGTATGTATCAAGAATTTACCGGTACTCCAGTGTAAGGAAATAATAATACATGTACCGGTACTTTGAGAAACGGTAAGTAGATGTTCTTTACAACTCAGGTAGCGGTGGACAAACTTAAACTGAATAGAAATAACAGGGAGACACGAGTGACTCCAGTTATATTGATTCCGTTTTATAATACGCTTGTAAGAAGGTTTAACCACTCATTGTGATATTCTTTAGGTTAAATCAGAAAAAATACCTGCCATTTAATTCGATCTATGTGCCACACTACGGCAAAACTATTATTAGGAACTCAGCGCACACTAACCCTAGCATCTAAGTTGAACTCAATTTTGTTACCAAATCAAGAAACTCAATTGCCACTTGGCAAATTATGAAAAGAAAATTAGGCGATACAGCAAATATATATTACAAAAATATGAAATAGATGCTCCGCTTACGATTTTACACGTGGGCAAAGATCCGGCAAAGAGGTAGTCATGTGTACCAGCTAGCAATCAGTGACAGTAAGGTTATTGGTTGTCGATTAATCGGTAAGAAAAATCCCCAATAGTGGAGGCCTTTACATTGATATTCTTATAATTCATAATTTCAGAAATTTGTAAACACAAGTGCTCTTAAAATTAAGCACAGTGCTACATCCACTTTTATCTTCAGCTATACACAAGTGATGCTTGTATCTATCGAAGAGGTGTGATATTTATTAAGCTTTAAACTCAAACACGCTCAATTGACCAATACTTTTAGCGTTATCGCAAATACACTTCCAATTAGCCCGCCCGCCTAAATGCTGCGCTCTTTGATTAATCAACTTGGTGGGCGGGTCATTTGATGGGATGTTGACACTCATATGGGCATATGTGTACATGTGCGTAATTGAAATCATATATCGCTGACATATTGTAACGAATATATCAACTCTAAAACGTTTGCGTGAATTGATGAAACGTCATGAGAAATGCCCTACAAAATACGAATTTCAACAGGCTTCACCTATCATGGGAAGGTGATGAGTAAAATATGTTTTTTCATTCCTTTATGTATTCTTGTGTTTTTACAGAGGATGCCTATTTAATATTTCGAAGATTATGAGATCATGAATAATTTTCCTTTAGTAAAATCACATGGCATTGTATGGAAGCTGGATACAGAAAATAAATTTGGTACTTGCCTGCAAGTTGACAACTCGTTTAAATTCATTGCTAAATGTGTGATAGGAGAGTAAACAGTTTCATCATCTTTTCTAAAACCCTGCATAATCGGCAGCCCAAGTGGGAGATGCAATTTCTTGACGCCTTTAGCAGCTCCTTTTTTGGAAAACCCTTGTTGCTTTGGAGCTGCCATCTTTTACACTTGTGCCTGATTCTGCAAATGGGATATTTTCTGTAAGTTATTCAATTCAATGAAGTAAACTGTCAGGATCTCGGAAAGAGAAAAGTAAAGTACAGTGACTTCAGAGTACAAGTTGAGCAGGCATAGCTGCCTCCCCCGGGGGTTTAAATGCATGACGCATCAAATCCAGTGTGCAGAAAAAAAGATAAGACTTAAAAATGTGCACTATTCTTTCCCACACTTAATCATAACACGACTAATAACACTCAATTCCAACAATCTTTAGAATAGATGCAAGTATTTAGAAGTAATTATTGAGACTTCGATCCCAGCTGATGACTTGAGATCAAGCTGATTAATTACTCAAAGGTGTCAGATGTGCACCAGAATAAAGTGTCGATCACTGATGCAACAAACACATCATCAACTCTGGTTGAAAATAAAATACCTTTCTACGATATGCTTAAATCCTTAGTTTCAAATGACATGTATTCAATGAAAATAACATACTATTTCTACAATCAAATATGCCGCCACGCCATTTGAAAAATAACAAAGTTGTCCAATCCTCCAAACTTCCTTGACGCATGCTCAATTAACTTCCGCAAATTTCTCGCTGGTTCACCATATGATTATAAACAAATTGCTTCACTATGGTGATTCGTTGCTAAACACCCTTGAAGCTAGGTATTCAAAAGTAGCTCAACGAGTAAAATATTGTAACTTGTTTGAGTTATTTTCACTTCATAACTAAGCTATGTGCACAAGTAAAGGCAGATTTGGCTCTAAATGGTTCTCATATATAAAAATGTATTCGTAGTTTGTCAAGAACTTCGACATTTCAATGATCATAACAAAAGCTCATGAATATTCATGTTATCATAACAAAGCTCATGAATATTCATGACGTTGTTTACAAAGTAGCGCATGCGTCTTAACTTGGCGGGAAATTTTAGAGATCACTCGGAGAAGTGAAGCTGAAGAGGCCCCCACTTTTAAAGGAAATCTTGAAATTCTCTTAAATTTCACTACATTTTTTGGTAAGATACAACAAAAAGGAAGCATGGAAGCACCTTACCGGTTTTCGGGGGTCAGCAGTGAAAAACCGAGCGGTGAAAATGGATGGAAGCCAGTTAGAAATCGCCGCGGAGCAAGCCCACGGAAAGAACGAAGGTACGGGTGTTTTTCTTATGGATCACCAAGGCGTTCTGCGGTGGCACTTGATAGAGACGTTCATATGTGTCAACGCGAGTGATTTGATAATCCGTCGTCGAAATAATCTTCAATCTAATTGCAATCACATCCTCATTGAAGTTTGGTTGTGTTAAAGGAGGAGATAGTACAGATATTTAGCACTTGTTCTGGATATTAAAAGGGGTCTTCGGCGCAAATTTATGTATTTTTTCAAAACACGAGTACTAAAGTTCCTCGCGACATTGTGGTTGATTTTACCGTAGTTTCTTCGCCGCAGGTTCTTATATTTCATTAATTCTTACACTGGACAAATGATACCTCTAGATACATGTAAATAGAAACTCTATAAACACGGGTGTTCTGAGCGTGTCAACAGCGTTACAGATATTGTTCTCTTTCAGTAGTGTTACATTTCTTCACAATTTGCTTGCATAAGTTCGAATGTTTTAGGTGATATTATTTGAGTTAGTATTGATTAACATTGTAGCACACTGTTACAGTTACACCTTTATACATGTATCACAGTCGATTGATTTTTGTCATTTTCCACAGTGAGCGGTACTCAAGGAATGGACCTCTCAGTCCCCTACGGAGCCCTCTGAGAGCCGAAGACAAAAACACAGCAAAGACAAGTCGAAGGTTTTCTGAGGGAAGACGAAGATATAAAGATTCCAGGGACTCACTGAGAGAGGCTGTCCAAGATCCCAACTTGTAAGCGATTTTATTAATTGTTGATGTTGAACAAATGTTGATTCATTGCTACGGCGAGAGAAAGCAAAATTGAGATTTGTCAATTCCTACTGCCCATGTAGTCGTTATCTATCATCATGTAAAGAACGCACCTCCTTCCACAATAAATTTGGGTCGATATATATTGAAAATGAACACCTTAACCCAAAATTGACCAGCGTTGCAGCAACCGCTGCCGAAACCCCCGCTATTGGGGTCTGTTTACATCCTCCTATGATATATAATTGTTCATCGCTGACGCCTTGAGACAATCCGCCTGTTCATGAGAACTACCGGTACACAATTCCATAACGTGACTTGTCTTCTCAAATCACCAGAGAGCCGATTAACACCATCACGAAGCAAATTGAAGAATTGGAAGCGTGTTCAGCGCCAGCTTGGGCAATTCTTAACAAAGATAAGATGAAGCCTGACCATGTCGATGAGCAGGAGTTCCCTAGTTTGGACACAAAGTAGGTTGAATAATAAAAGTCCATCTGTTTGTTATCTTAGATGCCATCCTTATACAGTGCTTAGTAAATGGTTGCTGCGATGCATGTACATATTTGATATTTTACATCCAGGTACACACCAGAGCCTCATAAATCCTTAGATGACAGCACCAGTTCAACACTGTCCTGGGCTTCTCAGGTTGAGGAACAAGAATGCAACAGCAGCCGCAGCAACGGGTACTTATTTATATGAGATTTAATTATAGCTAATGTTGAATATTTTTTGGTGTAACTGTTTTTCTTTCGTATATAGAGTTGCACTAATCATTGTCAGTCGAGCAGAGCATGAGTTCTATTTGTGCAATGTTTCATTGTGGTTTCAGTTCGAAGAGAAAATTGGTAATGAATGACGCCAAGCGTTCCAATTCTCGTGGCAGCAGGAGAACTAATTTTAACAGGTCAGTGTAGACTAAGTTTAGCTGACCTATTATGTGACTCGTGCATTTACACTTTTTTCGCAATCTATAATAATTAAGCACATATACATATATAAACTTAAATCTATCCATAGGCGTCCTGGAAAGTCTTCTCGCGGAGATGCACCTTCTGAAGAACTAGAAGAAGACGATCAGGTGATACATAGGCGCCAGAAGCAGCTTGAGTATGGCAAGGGAACTGATGGTTATAAACGCTACTCCCTTGACGTTACCCGGTGAGGAACACACCATGATTTCATATATAACCATACGCGTCTTTTAAAATAACCCTAGTTCGATTGGTCCTTTGAGACTGCTGTACGAATGATGCTCCTGGAATTTTCTTCTAATTCTTATGTATCACCGAATATGATTTCAATCATGTCTAACCACTCCCCATGCGACAATAATATACAGTGAGAAACAGACCAGTGATAGAATAAATTGGGATCTTTTTCATGTTTCACAGGCACGAGAGGACCAAAAATCATCCATGGACTCCCGACAAGTCGAAGAAATTTTCTCGTAGATCATGGGATATGCAGGTTAAAATTTGGCGCCGCCAGCTTCATATTTGGGACGCGCCAACTCCAGGGTAAGCGAGATTCGGGAATTTTTTATGTCTACCATTACTACTACGACTTCAAACTGGATGATTAATGGCAGTTTAATTATTAATCTTAGGCAAGACGACACCTCCTCGATCGCCTCATCGGACCTAGAAATGTCCAACACTGCCATGGAGATTGAATCGAATGCCGATAGTTGTGAAGTACGAGTCAGCACTCCACAAAACTCACAGGCGTCCGAGAACGATCTTATTGAGCCCGTTAGTCCAGTCGTTCAGGGCAGAGGTCATAAACACCCAGTCATTGATGTGCCACAAGAAGATGAAGAATTCCTAGATCTATAACCGTTAAAGTAATTAATTCCTCTCCGGAGACTGTAATCTTATACTTGTTGAAAGTTCGTGTTATACAAGACTGATTCGTTAGGATAGATGTGTGGATATTTTTCTTGACAACTCTGGCCTCATACATGATTCAATGTGCAGTATCAACGAAGCACCATTGACGTTTAATTTCCATCAGTAGTATCTAAACATATTTTCATAGGTTTGATGTCAAGCTACTTCGAACTGTTGATATGTGCGTGCTGATCGTATTAATTATAGCATAGTATATATTTATCTCATGTGTTCAGAATTTGTACTTTTGCAAGGACCTATTTTTTCTTCCAAGTTCTCATTACCCGTAAAAACGGGGGGATCCTCTGCTCAATTAGAGGATATGAAACGACTTTTTAATAACGCTCGACTCGTTGTCGATTGTAAAGTCGCACATGCTGACCGAGTTGTGTTACCGTACTCTCAGTTATTTTCAGTCAGTTCGTGTGTTGGAATATGCGCTGTGTCCTACTCCATGCTTTCTTGTCGATCCCTCGGTTAATTTGTGTTTTATTGGTAGGTGTTTGTTTCGTGCGTCTTTATACTGTTCGCGTTTGATGACAAGTTCGTGCGCTGGTTGTGTTAACTGAACACGTATTTCTACTTAGTCTCATTGATTCTGTATGTCAATTGTAATAGCATAATCTATTTCAAATGTGTAGATATTGGTTAATTTTAATCTGTACATTCACGCTTATTTTAAGGAGTCCTGATACATATAGTTCTGTCGTAGTTTTCAAAATATGTTGTGAACTGCATTTATTGCATACATCGATCGTTACTTGTAGGCAGCACCTCCACACCATAGACAAGTTGATGTGATGTTTCTTTCGCTCCACAGACATTTCACATAACGTAATTTATTGTTCGTAGAATTTGGGTATTTTCAGTCTCTATTTTAGAAATCCAGCTACTACCAGGCTGTTCGATTCATAATAGTGCTTAACCTGTTGTCAGAAATGTGATTAATAAATTATAAATGACCGTCTGGGACGCCTTCTTTTCCTGGTTTTATTTTAAGAAAATCGTTAAGAGTGTTCGTCTCCTTAAACTTAGCGCATCATACATTAAGCCCACACTATTATCATCGAGGCCAGTATAATTACTTAACCAAGATTAGGTTGTGTGATCAGTAAATCATTTTCACCGCACATCTATCATACGGAGAAGTGGCCAGTGATTATTCAGGACCGTTTTGTTTACATCTGGCAACGCGATATACTCTTCGACAGTCGACAAAACCAATAGTGATTAAGGCATACGTTCCAACCAGCAAATCTCAAAGAACACTGTTTTCTTCATTCGAGGCTACCCTCGATATCAGTGGTGACAGCTTAAGCGGATGTACTTAAATATGTGCATTTTTTTCTGTTCCCTGCGTCAATCGCAGACTTATTAGTGATGAGTCAATAACAGTGACATATCAACGTTGACAAACCCATTGTCCCTCGGTCAATACGGTCGACAAATTCCACTTCCTGGTTTCGAACCGACAAGCAGACGAATAAACAAAATGTGGTATTATTGATTTCCAGGAATACAGTGTCCGCTTATATGTTCGGAATCGCCCATTGTAGAGCTGTGTAGAGGTGAGCGCAGCTCCGTATTAGGTTGTGCTGCGTCAATAGTACTACTATCATCCTTAAATACGTCACATTCATTATTGATAAGCTTTGCCTGATATATCAACATGGGCGTTATTAATTTTGCCACTGTCATTGTTTGAGATAGACAGACACTGTCACGGGGTATCTTAACACCACACCTGCATCAGCAACCGTCGAAATATGTATATTTAGAATAAGTCACCATTTAGCGCACGTCACGCGTGGGCATCCGGTGACAAATTCAGCTGCCGATGACGAACGTCTCTATGCATCAGGCCTAGACAACCTAATCTAGTAATTAGAACGCTGAAATAACGCGGTGTTTTATAACCAGAATTTCAATATATTGCGCGGCTAGCATGTCCACCGTATTTCTTAATATATTTTTTTTTTAAATATTTTTGTCTATTGATCTCTTAAACTTGAGTCAGTGATCGCTCATTGGAAAACAAGTCACCCCGATGTCAGCTCAATATCACGCGTTTTTAGGCTTGTTCCTTACATTCGCGTTACATAGAGTAAAGTATATCAATAAGGCAAAATTCACAAGCGGTCCCATTTTGAAACGTTACAAATCGACAATTTGACACCGAGCTCGTATTAAACAGACAGGCGTTATCGGCCAGTGAGCTTGGCGGATCAGCCTTGGAGACAATCGCAGCTTCTGGTGGAAGGCGTTAAAACTAAAGCAGAAAATTTAACTTGTATGTTAACACCTGCGGCTGATTGATACACCTGATGGCAGAATAGAATCGTGGTCTGAAAACTACAAATACAAGAGCAGCGCATCATTTTCATACAGCGAGGGTTTTATGTGCGATTCGTGAATCATGGCAGCATTCGCTAAACAATGATGGAGCTCGCTATGAGTGATGGCGCGGGATGTCTGAGTTTTTTGTATCAAATGATTATCCACCAATGGTAGACCTTTACGGAACTGCCGATGTGGTCGTGATAATTGAACGAACAAAACAAAAGGATGAGATATACCGAATTGACGCATTATCCAACCCACTGCCTATTAGTAACGTGGTAATTCGGGTGCCACAAACGAATATTAATTAAGACAGTGTAAATATACGCATGGTGATTAATCAAAGAAATTCACTTATAATTATGGTAAACAAAGTGGTAATAATACATTGCATAATGCTTTATTGCGATTAACCTGAGATTTACGTATAATCAAAATATGATCATGAGTAAAATAATTTATTGACAGGTAAGAATTGGGAAATATATTTCTCCCAAATCAAATACATGTATGCGCACAGAAGCGTTAATTTCTATACAATCAAACACCCATTATTCTGTAGAATACGATACACGTAACCATTCTATTTATATAAAAGCAATCGATTTCCGAGAATACTTGACTAACCATCGGCATAATATATAATCGTGCTTGCGGTTTCTAACATATCGTCGATCCCTGCGATTTCTTTGGTGGTGTAGGTAAATAGGTTTTCACTTTGAAATAGTAGGAAACCTATGTACGAATGAATGTAAAATTCGTCCAAAAATAATATAACAGGGTTCGGGTTGGTTGGTTGATTGTTCTCTACCCATTAAGCACTCTGGGAATAGCTGGTACTTGTAGTTGAATTATTAAGCATCGACATATCATAACATCACAATTTTAGTGCGAACAGTTAAATGACAACTGTGCGTATCTATTTTTGTAATACACGTATGCTAAATGAATACAGTTACGGTAACATGATTAATATTCTCATAATCAATCGTGCATGCACGTTTTGGTATCGAGAATAGATGGGAATTAAGTACACAAAGCTAAGATGATATTTAACACTGTTTTTTTCGTACTTATTTTCCTGTCATAGTATATTACGTTTTTCTTCATTACAATGAGCAACACATTTTCAGGTATCTTGAAAATCATCTCACTCATTTATCATCAGAATATCACAGACTCAAGAATTCATATTCTCTTGGTTACATTAATAACGATACTTCTATCAATCTCTTTTTGGTCCCAGTATTTCTGTACTCAATAAGTACATAAATGTCAAATCAAACATGAAACAATTGCACGACAACGCAATATATAGACGCAATGAAAGTTGATTACCTGTTGGCATTTAAATGTTGATGTTCAAGTTGATATACATGTAACGAACTTTTCGATGGTTGTAGTGGCCGATGCTCATACTGGTTTAGTTTGATTATCAAATTAGTGTTAGCCCGCTAACGATGTGCTAGAAAGTGAAACTATCTCACAGAGATGGCAACACATAAGGTACTCTTTTGGCGATTTATGATATTATGAACTTATCGCTGAGCATGAGTGTATACGGCCGAACGTTGCAAATGCAAGGTCGCCTTCATGTATTATTCAAGGTAGCTTCTGATTGATATTGATATTAATGTCAAAGTGTATGCGAGGAAACAAGCGGTAGAAATGTCATTTCATGGAAGCAATTAGGAAGCTTGGTGAGACTGATATTCGAACGTGTATGGCGTTTCTTTAAAACATGTCACGTGTTACATATTTGTAATTCGGGTTTCAATTTACAAAATACCCCGTGATTCTCTCCGACAATTCGTCCATTCTATATTTGTGCTGTTGGGGATGGTAGGCGTTATTACTAATGAGTTGCTTTAGGTAATCATCGATCCGCAGATTTGCAAGGGGAAAGTGGGAGCAGAGTTGTGTTCATTCTCATTTCAAACATGCACCTAACCCAAGTGGATTCGTCGATTTCGCTATCCACGGGCATGTAACCGAACTTCAGGTACCACTGAGGCGCGCGGTTTGTCGGGGGTTCGTAAATAGAGCCAAAAGTTGAGTTTGTATCCGATTTCTCCGTGTCAGTCACTGGGGTGGTGGTTTCTGGTGGAGTAGGCGTGGTCTGAATCGCGGAATTATTATTGGAGTTATCGATTAATTGTCCGAGAGCTTCAGCTTCTGTCATTCGTGTGTATTGAGGAAAGTGCGATGCTATGCACCTACCTGTTTGGTTATTGATGTACGAGTAAATATAGTTGTAAACTACCATTCTCTGCTCAGCAGAAAAGCTTAATCGAAACAATACTGAACAATTCCTGACATGTCGGCGTTTAATCTTATGTTCCGGATGAAAAAACTTATACACCTCAAGGGTGTCACAGGAAAAATTAACTTGTAATGACTGGTTGTCGTTCATTTGATTATCAATGACCTCTTTTAAACGCACAACCTTTTCATATTGGTGGAGTATGTCTGGAGTATTATGTGGTCGACCGCTATCACTAATTTCACTTAATACGCCTGGTTTCTTCATCACCATGAATCCTAAGTTATCTTCATCGATCCAGCGATCCATTCCGATCTTATCAAATAAGCCAGTTTGAAGAATGTTTCCTTTGTATTTTTGATTTTTTGAAATGAATACTAAGCAATTTAAAGTCACAAATGCTAATGCGAGCATCAGTATAAGAAAAGTGAATATCCTTAATATTATCAGGACAATATTTTGATTGTAATGTTTTCGTTTTCCGAGACACCCTCCATTCCAAATGACCAGGCCAATTTTCCATATCACACTAATGCATGTGGCAACCATTGACAGTTCGAATACAGCACTGTTAAACGGTACAACAAACGAACATCCAATTGCTGCTTGGACGGCTAAAAGCAAACATGAAATCGCTAGATCCTGTACTATACATTGAAAGACTAGAACTATTTCTCCACCATACTTTTCAAAATAGGACTCCTTGTACTTGAGACCATCGACTTTCTCCTTGAAGCGTTTCCTTTGAGATGCGAATAATATGATCCACCTGCTTATATCCACTAGAGCGACAACTGTGGAGGCTAAGCAAAGTATCAGGTAGACCACGGGAATTCTTTGATAAAACGTCTGCATTCCCCAGAATGTCTCGCTGTCCTCATTCGATGTACGCTGAACCCTGTCCTTGAAGTCGAGCTGTGTAAATTTTCTGTAGGCGAGCCAGTCGGTGATGAGGTCGAAAACGACGATCGCCACTGTAAGGGTGACGGTGAAGGTGAACGGCAGGAACTTGGCGAGGAAGCCTGCTTCCACGTTAGCCCCTTCATAGCTGGTGGGAGTCAATGGTGGCTTCCTGACTTGGCTTGGACTGAGTTTTTGCATAGCACGGCGCAGAGTTTCGTTTTGATGTCACCTCTCCGCTGTCGAGTCTGACGGCATCATTCTGAAATACGATAAAGAGAACTCCGTGAGCGAGACGTGCTTGTAATTTGCGTCAATCATGAAAATTACCTACGTAAATGTGACCCCCGGAATGTCCTTGTCAGCGATTACCGGCGGACGAGAGTCTCAAATGTAAACGGGGAAGGTGGGGTCCACTTATGGCTCAGAGTACGAAAACAATGTCCCCGGCCGCTAAGCAATTAACGTCAGAAAACTGGAACTACAAACCCTTGAACCTAATTATCTCGACCTTCTAAATAGCGGCGATTCGAGTATACTTATATTGTCTGAATGAATAATCAATGCTTTACGGAGGCTAGCCTGGAGGAGGTATTTTCACCGGCGTTATGTGGAGCAGGTGAATGATGGGTAGAAGACGGTGTGTGTTACTACCTGTCAGCGTTCAGCTGTTGAGGTGCGCGGATCATCCTCGGATAGAAATTGATTTCGGTCGGGGTGTGGTCCCCTCGGCTGATTTCTAAGCTCCTGCACGAGCCGCCGCAAGATACACCGAGTCTAGGCGCTCGATATAGGAAGGGCCACCTGATCTATACATGTATATTTACTGTGTGTTTATGCCCTGTGTCCACTAGCTTACGTGTGTATCGGTCAAGTCAGACGACCTAAAGCTGCATTGTAAGCGGCGAAGCAATCCCCAACGATATGTGCTCATGCGTGTGCTACTGATGTAAGGATCACATTCTCAAGGTGATCCCCTTAGTGTCGGTGTTTGAAAAGCGGCCTTTTGTTTTAGACCGATAGGAATTATGGGTGTGGCTGAAAGCAGACTAATCTCCCGTAATCAACTATTACTGGAGTTGTTCACGCCGCAAAACCAGTCAGGATGTCGCTGTAATAGTTCCCCGTTATTAAAGGGAACGTAACACAAAACTCGGCATGTCGCGGGAGCAGTTTATAACCAGCGGTTTATATCAGTTCATTTGAATTGTCCTGCCATTTTCCCGATGGACAAACACCGCGAAAATGATGCAAGGAATTCCCACCAGGAAATCTACTTAAAAGGCGTCCCCATATACACGCGATTTACAAACAGCAAAGCTAGCGTGATATTATCGTTGATGATAGAACACACAGGGCCGGTTCTCAGAGGCAAAAGTGAAAGAGAAGCGATAAAAATTACAGCCTGATTGGCAGGATCGTGCAGCTATAAATTTACCCCCGAGGTTATGTCGTGCGGCAGAGAGATTGTTTATGTCGTCACAGAAAATTCCTTCACGCTGCTATTGAAAGGATTAGTTACTAATGTGCTCAAGGTATTAACAGGGCTTAAGTTAAATATGGCTAATCAAATCCAATTTCCGACCTCACGATTCCATCCCCTATTACAGGCAGCATTAACATAATCTGCCCAAATAAGTAATTCCACAGCAACGACAGATCTGTTAAAATTCATTCCCAATCACAGACTAATCAGCTAGAATAAAATAAATATGTAAATATCAATTTATAAACCGTAACTCACGTTGTATCAGCGCCCGTCACAATGTCCTGTAGTGAGCGTTTACACAGTTAACGATAATGTGACCCAAAATGTGTCTGACAGTCATATACAGTCACGCGCGCATGAGAACTGCAACAAACGCATAAATTTCCCTGTAGGAAGTGACTGAATTGAATCGTCGTGAAAGAACGCGAGTCGCGCTTTTCTCCGTCAGCTAACACGACCCTCGTAAATGACAAGGCGGTAGTCATGCTGACACCACTAAGCTTGCTCATGCATATCCAAAAATTGCAGACGACAAACTTCACTGCCCTAGAACTGCGATCACGACTTTCCTATTTTGAGACCGAAAAGAAAACATCAACAACCAAACGAAGGGGGTGATTATGGCGGCCACCACTCTAGATCGAAGCGAAAACGTGCCAATGTCAGGTCGTGTGCTGGTAAATATGTAACTTGGGCAAAGAGCCATAGTCATGTTTGTGTCAAACTATAAATGCAAAAAAGAAATATCGAACTCATGTCACGACCCGATTTATGGGCTTATTTTTTTCTTGGCACCTAGTAAATAAAGATCTGACCATTAGTCTGACCTCAGACATAGATCACAACTCAGGTTCTATTAAAAGAGTGTAGAATAGTAACAATCATTTCGGCACTGCGGTCTAGCGGCGGATTAAGTTGTTCCCCACATAATTGATAAATATCAAATTGAATTATCAACTCTTTTTTTAAGGTGAACGATTCGTTTGAGACGATGCAGGGGGGTTAATTAGTAAGTCTATCAGAACTGCAAATATTTAGTGTTGTATTGCGCTCTTAAATGTTTGATCCAACTTGGAAAAGCGGGAGCATTGCTGCCATTATGATTCATAGGATGCCGCAAATTTCCATTCAGAGATGTGAGGAATATCGGAGAGCGATCCATCTTTAACTCGTTGTTAACTAGCGTTTCCAGACGCTAGTGTCACCCAGATGAAACAAATTAATTGCCGCGGGTGAAAGCGTATGATAAATATTTACTCCGACGATCATTGTGAATATTGATAACATACACCACAAATTCACTTTAAAGAACAACGTGATATCAGCAAGTGCGACGCTAGAATGGCTAAATATAAAAGAAACACAGGAAACATTAAACTTTAGACGGGGTAAGTTCTGTCCAAAAATAACTCATGTTATTCCGTCAAACAAAAACAAGTAATACATGATATTACGAATTAACAATCATCGTTAATAAACGATAACCGCTGCGCTATATCGAGATTCTTATGTCAACAGCATGCCTGCGGTTACCTAGAAATGGACTACACGCACACCGGTAGCTGGATGGAAAAATATTCATACTGAAGGTAAACCATATTGATGACCACTGAATGAGATCACTTGTCTTACCTTGGCTTGTCTTGCGATGGTATCTAATAATAACTATGACTTCGGCTACATAGTATGGTGATAATAGTTATTAGCTCACCTTATGTTATTTACACTGAATGTTCAGGTCCATCGTGTGACGACTCACGAGCGGCGCAGGTAAGCAGGTGACAAGGTTGCACAATAGCTCATTAGCAGGTTAAGTAGGTGGGTGGACACATTTTACTGCTCATCTGCACACTAGGTATAATTTACACCGCGTCCCTGACTGTCTCTGCTGCCTGCCTCCTGCCTCTTCTGGCTGCTGCTGCTGCAGTACATGTACTCTCTCTCTCCTCGCTCTCCTGCTAGCGGCTGCTCTCGCCGGATAAACAAATCCCATGGGTGTGTCGCACCTGGCGGAGAGATATCGCTCAGCCTCCTCACAAATCACCTCTGCTCAAGCGCTGCCGGCTCACTCATGTCAGATATTCCGGGAAATGTCCTCCCGCCAAGCACCGCGTTGAGCGGCGGCAGTCTGCCGGGGGGAACATGCGCAAATAAATTATTAGAAAGTGTAAAACATTCGGCGAGATATAGTAATCTGCATGAAAGCAGTTAAGTCAATGGTTAGTAGATTGATTGGGCAATCGGGCCTGTTGGGAAAATCGTATGAATCACTTAATGCGATCAAATACTAAAGAAATGTTCGTTTACATGCATGTGGTTCTATGATTATGAAAATCAGAATTAACTGGGGAATGCTTTTAATCAACCAGGGATTCGCCGGCATAGATGAGTTCTAAACATGCTTGCAAATTGTTTAAACAAATGTGTTCAGTATTTCTAATGCCACCTTTGTGGTGGATATTCTCGGAAGATGAATGGCATAACTGAACGGATAACTTAACCATACTATTGATTACTTAGACCAGCATTGCTACTTCTGCCACGCTATGTAATATAACTACTTCATTTCGTACTACAGCGGCATGTGTATTCTTAAGATTTATTTTCGCCAGATTTGCGTACAATATCAACAATTATTTCTCAATGTTTACCCATTGAAGACTTGTTGACTCTATAATAGTACTGTAAATGTATAAAAAAAATATCACTTCGAGCTGTAAAACATTTACGAGAACAACGCCAATTTTTTTTCACTTTTATTAAGTCTTTTTACATCATTACAATATAGATATTTGTTATGCATAATCCACATTTAGATGTCAGGACATCTAATTGGCAAATATTTCAGCTACCTGTAACTAGCAAAAACCCCTTCAAACGGAACAATATGAGAAGGGATATAGAATTGCCCACGGTGACCATATTAAGGGGATGAGACATTTGGAAAACATTACGAAATGACAACAGTGTTTGATATATTATTATCTATTTTTGAAAAACTTCCATAAATTCACAATGAAACGTGTGCATGAAATACATCCTAGATGAGTGATTTGTTTATGTAAATTTGGAAAAAACACCAACTTCAAAATAGAAGGCACTCTCCTACTGAAAACCCTATAATAAGACTCTTTGGTTTGCTACTTAAAACTATTGCGTAAATTTAAAGAAACCAATCAGATTGGGAACATCAGTGATATTGTCACATCTTATCGCGGGAAATAAAATACTTAACATATCTTGTTGTACATCAAAATTAATCGTCGAGTATAAATGTAGGTATTGATACAAACAGCTGATATATGACAGTAGCATGTGCGTTTTCATAACACCACAACTACCTCATTTCATCGTTTTATAGGACACATGCAAGATAAAGAAAGAACTCTCTCTAGGAAGACCAGATCATTGGTATGACTGGCTTGTTGCAACATAACGTATACATATTTAGAACTCTAAAAGTAGTTATGAATAAAAAATACACGTGTAAGCCCTGAGGTTAAAAGCACGATTTGCAAACTTACAATGAAACTACAATTGATACACGTTTCCTAAACTAATGTAGCGTAAGCATCTGGCGAGCATTTACAAGTAAATAAAATGCATAATCATATAAAAGATCTCTAAATAAATCAGAGCCCTTTGCAATTAATTACCCTCTCTATTTTCCGCTTGCTTGCTTATGAAGCTCGAATTTGTGATTTTGTTTAATTTGGAGATCAACTGCACGTAAAGTTGCTACATTAAGTTGAGCAGCCATAGAAAGGTGATTTTATTACTATTAATTTCTGGATAATGGTAAAACATTTGAATTTATCATCCCGTTGAGACCAAGTTGTTATCATCGGCTATTATATGATACACCCTGGAGGTCAGCATTGGTGTTCATTAGTATAAAATCACCTTAATCGACTGTTGCATAAACTATTTGAATGTAAAGTATTGCCGGTTTCGTTGCATTGAATATAGCATTGTCATAATAATCAATTGAATGCGCGGACCATTCTCTATTTACCAAAACGATTATAAGCATTTTACCTTGAATTTGCAGATGGCTAAATGCTACATTCGCTAACAACAATCATGTAAAACAAATTGTAATTTAGCTGTATCGGAATCATGTAGTTCATGCAAAATGATTCACCTTTGTTAGAACAGCAGAACAGCAGGAACGCATGAACAATTTTACTGGTCCGTCAATAGAGGTAGATATACAACACATGTGTTACTTTTACATGAGGTTCACATTAATGCAAGCCCCAGGAGTAGGCATATAATTTGGCCGTGCGCAGGACCGTGGTGGGTGCAAAAGCATTTAATAAACGTGTTTAATAATAATTAGACCGGTGGCATGCACGTAGACGCGCCATGTTAATTTATGCTAATGTATTTATGCAAAGCCATAATGCACCAGAGAGTGAGAGAGAGAGAGGGTGTGTGGAAAGACCTGATGCCAAAGAATATTTGTATTTCATAAAGAAGCAATGATGAAGAAAAATACATGAACACAAATTATATTTCAAATTGCATTGTATTTCACAGCTACCATTTCAATACTCACATATATTTATATATAACAAAAAAATGAATATAGCATTAGATTAGTATTTTCATCCAAAAATGAATATAATGATGCATGTACAAAGTGTCAAAATATCAAGAAGTTTTGATAAATTGAGAGGTAGCCTAACTAACTGGATTATGTAAGAGTGGAAGAGTTACTGTCACACCATCTACATCAACCCCTACTAGATAATATTTAAGTGCCAAACAACATTCACAACGTTATCAATTAAAAAGCCACCATTTGAGGTCAGAATATAATGGTGAAGCAAATACTATTCTAACTTATCACCCTGTGCATCTTAGTCAAATTTACTCCTTAACTTTTAAGCTGGATGCAGATTAAAATTATCTTGAGGACAGGCATAATTCTGACTGGGATGTTTCAATTGTAACTGCACTTTTATATAGTGTGGTGCATATTCAATTCCCTCGTTAACAGATAAATTGATTTTCACTCTGGAATTACTCCCTAACAGCATGCATGGCAAGAGGATAGTGAAAAATGAAAATCATTTTTATATGGTCCCATTTGACAACCATACGATTGTAATACTAAATAAACTCCCTAACAACGATGTCCAATTAACTATTCGATACGATTAAAAATGAATGATTCATAAACAAAAACCTACTCAATGTCCATATACAATGCTCATACAGACCAACTTACGTACTCACCACTCACATACATGTACACATTAATTCATGTAATATCTCACTAAAGATACCACAATAAGCACTTTGGGGAACTTCATTTTTTGAGGTAAGAAAAGTACCTATGGTGAAATGAAAACGATCAACAATTATACTGTGTTCTGGAGACACTACGCTAGCACACTATTGGAGGGTTTGGGGATGACGAACGTTCATAAAAACCACCCGTTCACACGCTTCATTTTTCACACATTTTGCTGCTTATAGTTAATACCACACACAAACTGATATATCCAACCAAAAAAACTTGTAAAAATTAATGAATGAGTGTTTAAAGACACGCGGTCTAACTGGTGAGCATATATTTAAATCTCTCCTACAGTCAAATACTGGAAATAACCCGGCGTGGTAATCCGCCTAGCATTAGGCATGCTATTCACAGCATGGCCTTATTAATTCATTTTATGTTTTGGTCATTTGTTGTCAGTGGATGATAATTTCCTAATTTAGATATTCTGATGCCATTCCACGCAGCCCATAATACCATCCAATCTTAATTCAATCAATTTACCCTCTGGATTAAGTTCAATCAATGCCGATGTACATTGTATAGAGATGTACAGCTTTACCATTCCGGATCACACGTCTATACTTCTCACGTTTCTTGTTGTTTGACATATAACAATCATGTACATACTGGCTCACATCGATGGGGGTGAATTATCCCACGATTATCCCTATCACAAACAATGTCAATGCCACCATAAACGAATAATCCTTAAACCACGCATCAGCAACCGAAATGTCTCTACCTAGAGAAGGAGGTGACGGTCTACGATTAGCTGATACCATTACAACAAAGATGCATTACCGAGGAAGCACGCCCGCCAACAAGCGCATACAAATCACCTATGTAGAGCGCTAGGTTTTACGCTGCGTTTTTGCACACACATCCTGATAGAAGCACGGCGTGTCCCCTCCAGTTCAGGCATGATAATATCAAACTCTATCATCTAACAATCAATCAGTTCAAGGGCTTAGAGAGAAAATCATCACTAGCTGCTCCATATTCACTACTGCGTTAGATCACATGACACGAGAAGCACAAAACTTATCAAGCAAAAAGGATTAATAACATTTGTTAACAGCAGAAACACACATCTTCTACTTATCGACGTACGCAAGAATTGTGTACGGGGATGTCTTTTGACATACAAACTAACAACAAATAATGCGGATACAATTATTACAAAAATTGGGATTCTGTACAAATTATATTCCAAATTAATATTCCTGGCACCATCAATTTGCGGATGAATATTTCACTTAATCAATTACCTAACAAAACCTACAGTGTCTAATTGAAAAATTTAATATTAAATGCTCTAAGCTTATATCCGTAGTCATAAGTATTTGAATACAATTTGCTACCAACTGACAGTGCTCATTGGGCCGTCGTAAAGATTCCTTTACAGGCTGCACGTGTCTCATCCCGACGTTTTCGGGTTCTCGGCTCGCATATTTCTTCTCTCTAACAGTC